>WURV02162397.1:0-15444 GCA_011762755.2 Epimenia babai | reverse complement strand
GGTGATACAGAGGGGACGATCTGGGTGATACGGAGGGGACGATCTGGGTGATACGGAGGGGACGATCTGGGTGATACAGAGGGGACGATCTGGGTGATACGGAGGGGACGATCTGGGTGATACGGAGGGGACGATCTGGGTGATACGGAGGGGACGATCTGGGTGATACGGAGGGGATGATCTGGGTGATACGAAAGTATCATAACATAAAACAAATCCTCAACAAGGCAATGACAGAGTATTAGCGAGCTACTAAGAGATTATGAAGGCATCTCTTAATACCTTGTTGGCTCATGTATCTATATTTCTATATGGCCAAAGTCTGTTATGGTAATGCTTTTATTATAAGTCCTTTTATAACAATGACAGCCCGTTCGTACGGGAGCTTTATAACCATGTTGCTGCGATGGGCGCAATCAAGTTTATTAAAGAATACTAGTGATGTAGGATATGTAGGATATGAGTGAGACACAAATAGATGGCTCGGGCGGGGATATGATGCGATAATTAAGTTGGTACCACCCCCCACCCCCCCTTCAACTACACGTCGTATGTGAGAACGTGACTAACGTGCTTATCTGGAAGAATGTATAAAATGAGTGCATCGAGGTTTGTTACTGATATTACTTATAGAATTAAGTCCCGCAAAAAATCCCCAGAGGCTGTTCGCCGTGTTCGATCCGGAAACAGCCCGAGGGTGAGGCATGCCCGCGTGTACATGGGTCGAGACTCGGTGACTCGCCCGTTTCTTTGGACGCGCATCGTAACACACTCATTACACAGACTTTCTGACTCGAGGGAGCGCGTAAAATCATTGCTTTGACAAGGTCTGACCGGGTATCATGGGGACGGAGAAAGTAATAATGAGACGATGAAAATGTGGCTTAATACTCAAGTGTGTACATAGATGATCAAATATATTGAAACTAACCTAGCTAAAAATTTCTCCATTTCATACTGCCCAATGTTTCCCTGACCACTAGATGACCAATAGATAGCGCCGATGTAGATTCTTTACTCTATCATAGTTCTACATTATTTCTATAACTGTAGAGAGTTTTGGAGCACCAACTTCAAATCTAAGATTCAGAAGAATAGCTCAAAAGAGCTAAACTAAAAGAACTGTAAACAAAGGTAATATGTTATACACATAGTAAAGCACTGTTCCACAAATGTTAATTTTAAAAACATAATTGAATTTTAAAATGTGATTAATAGATACTGTGCTTATAATGCTGCAACCATGAAATATATATAATTGGTTTTAGGGAAATATTACGCATGTGAATATTTGATATAATTTTTGGTCCATTCTTGTAGAATATGGATTCTCCTATAGAATAATTGCCAAAATTTAATCTCAATTGTTCAAATAAATTTAATCTTAATTGTTCAAATAACTGAACATAAAGAACAAAAGCATCAGCATTGAGCAGAAGAAAAACATGTAGACTGACTATATGTGGTATTTATATTGCTGATAGGTTGAACATATTTTTGTACTTTCCACTCTAATATACATCTTTTCAGCACAGAATATACGAATAGGAATAGGTGGCTTTAACTTAATGATTTCATGATAAGTCTGTCAATTGTTTTGTCATATTGTAACAAATTATGTCTTACATTGAAAGAAATGAAAACGTTTCAGTTATATGATTTTTTCATACATTCGTATAATTTTTGTAAATGAAAGATGAAGAGTAAATCCATTCTAATATGATCCCAAATACCAGACGTTATAAAATAACTATAAAATAAGTCCAATAAAAATTTTGGTTTAGCTGTTGATATTGCTGAGAATTTGAAGTTATTAGAATACATAGACAGGTCCTTCATCGTTTTGTAGTGCGCATTGCCGAGTTAGGGATAAAGAGATGACAATCAATAAACACATCTTCTGGAATAATGTATGAATATACGGCAGACACCACGTAAGAAAATTGTGGTTTCACTAAATTACTCAGAGAGAATTTGGAAGAATGATCAAATCATGCAGAAAGGGCATCATCTTGAGGGATAAAGAAGTAGTAATCAATAAACTCATCTTTTAATATGCCAGACAGTACATGGGTGGTGCGTAATTATATCTTCTATACCACATTGGGAGAACACGATCATTGTGCCACCCTTATGTCGCTAATTATTAGCACTCGCCTTTTAAACCTGCGACGTAAATCGATACAAATTCAGCTTGTTGCCACTTGAAATAAAAGCTGAACATCTATAATAAAGCTCCACCCTTTCACTTAAATATCAAGTCATTAAAGAAACCGCACTTGTGTCCACCTTACTTATTAATGGTACATATCTCACCACACAACTATGTCATGCTTAAGGAACCTAGGAAAGCAACTAAGAAGGCAAAATGGACTAAGGTCTTTAACTAAATCTCACTAAGATCTCGGAGGAGTGAAATATCTTGATAATGACAGAATGACATCTCACCACACAACTATGTCATGCTTAAGGCACCTAAAGAAAGCAACTAAGAAGGCTAAATGGACTAAGGTCTTTAACTAAATCTCACTAAGATCTCGAAGGAGTGTAATATCCTGATAATGACAGAACGACAGGACAATACCGTACAACAAAGATAAAGCTTTATTGTCACACCGGTCTGAAACAGAGTTACGCAATAGCTTCCTCCGTCAGACTCAACCCGATTATATCAAAACCCAGCTTGAACCGACCCATTATCTCACAGCACGACTCAACCAGACCATTTCCGGTATCGTAATCTCCTGAAATCCTCGTTTAATTATTTTTTGCAAAGAATTAATGGGTAGTCTTGGAAATATGGAATGAAGAAGCACCACTTCATGAATTTTATAGACTACATTGCCATTCATTCTATTACTTGTGCTGAATTCCCAATGTAGAGTCAGTATACATTCTGGTTTTGGATTAACTGATGTAAGCTCATGAAAGAGACATTTATCCTGCAATTTAGATATCCCAAACTTATTTACAATGTGACGAGAAAGGCGAACGCCATCAGTATACAGTATATTTGCATCGGAAAGCTGGTGTTTTCTTCCTTAACATAATTTGGTCTATAAGGTATTACCTTCCCTTTCTCTATTATATCATATGTGTAACATGATAACGCACCTTTCTATGTCATTATATAAAGACACTGACATAATTAAGACATTAATAGGAGAAACTCAAGATTCATATACTGCCAAAAGAATTAGAGGATGCTTAAGGCGAGGCCGTGACTATAGCACGAGACCTGGCTTCTGCGATAGGTAGCGACTATAGGGATATATAGGAATCCCAGGAAGCTGAGGACTAATTAAATATAGAGGATGGTGATGTGCTAATATTAATGAAAGATAATGGTGGATTTACAGAATCACCAACACTAAATATATAACTTTATTATAAAAATAATTTCTCTAATAATCATCAGCACCACTTTATCACAGCCTTTATCTTCATCCATTCTAAAAAATGACTTGCACTGCACTATTCACACAATAGGATGAAGTACGGTTTTACCATACGAAATAGGAATCGCCTCCCAGTTTCCACCAATCAGATGCGTAATTTATTATATCCTTGTATATTCAAGAAACCAGAAGTCATCATACATGGTATTGTACTGTAAAAACATGTCGCGCCACTTCGTAAATATCGTAAGGATCACACGAACATGGCTGCAATAAACTGTGACGTAACTCCAGACTAAAATCGCTTTGTTGAATGCGCCGGTTGTGTATCGGGTGCAAGCGTCCGTGACTGACAGGTGATGATGGTCAAATTACCGATCGCTGTCCTGAGCGTGTCGACTGATAGCGTCATAAATAACACCGTTTGTTGATGACAGGGACAGCATAAATGTGTCGAGATTGATGTTATTCAACTTTAGATTGAACTCGATCTGACTTCGACTAACATTGTAATGAGATGAATAATGGGATCGGACAATTCCGATAGACTAAGCCGATTTGTCGAGAGATCGGGTACGACTTATATGGGTGAGACTGTATTATATGTTACAGGCTATTTGACAAATTAGGATATTTGTAAAATTCCTGAAAATTTCAGGATCTTTGCAAAGTGCCTCTTTCAATCAGGAAATTTACAAATAGCTTGGAAATTTTATGCATTTGTATCAAGCACAGTCAAATATATTTAGCTTCTTGCCTCCATCTTATTTTATTCTTACCAAATGGAGTGAAAATAAAGGTAAAATACATTCGGAACATATGTCCAATTTTTCTAGGTAAAATACCAGAAAATTGTTTAATTTCCTTAAATTTTCAGGCTATTTGAAAATTTTCTGATAGAAATAAGCACTCTACAAATATCCGGAAATTTTTCAGGAAATTTACAATTATCCCAATTTGTCTAATAGCCTGTAACATATATACTTTGCACTATATAATAAACACGATATATCAAAATAAATTTGGATTGGGCAAAATACTGTGAAAGATGAAGCTTGGGAAATACAAAATGGTGGGTGCACTTTCGACAATTTACTGAATTGCTGATGCTAGTTTTCATACTGTTTGATGAAAGAATTTTTTGTTAGTCCAGCGTGCAAACGGCTGCACTTTCATGCCACGTCGCCAGGGGAAGGTGTCTGGTGCAAACATCCCAATGTTTCCCATTACGGAGGGACTTATAAGACTTATAAATAATCTTTAAAATCCCATAATTTCCCAGAGATTACAATATAAAAGGGATTGGAATTCCCCTACAATAGGACATGGTGCCAAAATTTACAGTGCATAAAAAACTTATTTTGCTTTCCCAATATGCATAAATAAATTCACTCAGTCAAATAGTCATGCTGCATCTTGAATAACCTATGCCTTATTTGATATTTTTTAAAACGGATATATCAAATTCAGCAGAGAGAGGGTGGAAGAAGTGATTTTATATATCACCCAGCCATGTATAAATATATAACATCAAACGAAACGTTATTCCAGATAACAGTCGGCTCATTGCAAAGATCGACCAATCAGCAATAAGTGAATTGCGGAATTATATGACTTTGATCTCTCGCTCGAAATATTTCGCTGAAAAACTCTTGTGTGATAAACGATTATGAGAAATCTTCATAATCGTACGATGCCAGCTCTTACTGAAGCATGAAACGCCGACATCCCGGGTGACGTTCCAACTCGTATGTAAATAGGGATGTATGTATGGAGAACTGGGTATGAATGACTGCTTATACATCTGTAATGTTTATACATGGGGGGGTCGCGCGATGGTGTAATTATGGAAATGCGATCGAAACGTGTTGGAAGCGTGACAGAGGGCATAATGTTACGATCTAGATCTATAATAGACACATAAGATCATTATTGACAAAGGGATGTGGCTTGAAATCTTAGCTGTATCGTGAAATAATAAGAAAACACCTTAATGACTAAGCAATAGAATGATTCACACAATCCTTCATATACAGGTACAGGTATGCATTAATCCCTTAACTTAGTTAGTCAATGATGTATTAATCACCTTATCATTTTCTATCTTAGCACTAAACACCGACGTATAAATTTTCTAAAAGTGTTAAAAACACAATGTCCGAGATGCCAGCTATTACTGTTTTTCTATGTATTTGCTCATATTAATATTCCTAAATTTTGTATTGCGTTCATTCGCAAACCCCTTTTTAGACTAGATCTAAAATGGCTAAATGAATGCCACTCTTTCTGAGCTACAATACTAGACTGCGCAATTTAACCAAATCAAGCTAATTATAAAAAAAATCCTTTCTACTTGCTACATAGAAAAACAGTAATTGCTGTTAAGATATACATGGAATTTCATAATCTCATTCAGTATCCATCAAAAATAATCTCGTCGTTACACTCAAGTGGTAGGTTGCCATGCATACAACACGCGTTTCACGTCGCGGTGAGGTGATGTCTGCTTTGCGTTTAGCAATTTGAAAATACTGTATATACTCGCCTATAAGACGGTTTTTAAGGACAAAATTTCAATCCTTAAAGTCTACCCACCATCTTACAGGCGGGTCAATAAAAAAAAATTTGGGCAGTAAAAATATACCGATACGTACCTTACGTACTTATATTACTACAATAAAATATCTAATCAACACATTTTACATTCGTCACATTTATTATAATACAACATTTCCCATCCAAATTATAAGGGCGGCCAATCGCCGTGAATGACTGAAGAAGGGGTAGCACCCTCAAACTCGACTCGAGGCGGGTCAAGAGCAAAACCACGATTTCGTCGGTAGGCGGATCGACTTACAGGCGAGTATATACGGTAATTACCATCGCTTCTGGGAAGCTGTTGGTCGAGTGGTAGGAGCACTAGACTCATAACTGGCAGGTCACGGGTTCAAAACTGCCTACCGGTCGACTTTTCTGCGATCATCGTCAGCGAGTCATTTATCCCCGATTGCTGTAGTAAATAGGCAGGTGTTTGATATCATCTTCGACGGGTGATATGTGAAGGTCGAAAGTATTGTATCTCGGCTGAATATAGCTGCCAGAAAAACACTAATTGTAAACCGCAGTTGAGAGCTCTGTCTGACACTTGAGGTTTATAAATGTTTTGCTTAACTTCACCATCACCAATGCGTGTTTTTAATAAAAAATATCACCATAATCACAAATTGTTCTGTAGAAACACCTTTTCTTCCATTAAATATCTGTACCCGAGTGAAACTTAAATATTGAGACATCAGTAATCCTGGCGAATTCTGTGGTTTGTTGCAGTTACACTATCCAAGGCGAATTCTGTGGTTTGTTGCAGTTACACTATACCAGGCGAATTCTACGGTTTGTTGGAGTTACACTATCACTGGCGAATTCTGTGGTTTGTTGCAGTTACACTATCCCAGGCGAATTCTGTGGTTTGTTGCAGTTACACTATACCAGGCGAATTCTATGGTTTGTTGGAGTTACACTATCCCTGGCGAATTCTGTGGTTTGTTGGAGTTACACTATCCCAGGCGAATTCTGTGGTTTGTTTGAGTTTCACTATGATATTTATATATATATATATATATAACCTAAGAAGGCACGAAGGACTCACATGAAGGGGGATATTGACGCAGCCGAGAAAGTCATCGACACTCGTGGAGCTGCTGTTGCGGGTGCGAGCGGACTGAGCGACCTGTTTGAAGTAGCGCCCCAACCCACGCAGGCTCGACACTTCATTCAGCTTCTTGGCTGCGTCGACTACGGAGAACTCATCGTCGTGGTCCCTGCGGGGCGCGTGTTAATGGTCGAAACGATCAAATAACACCGTTAAATAGATGATGGGTAGATGTCATATACAACGATGATAGCCTTAATAACAATAACAGTAATCATATTGATGATAATAAATAACTTTAATGAATAATAATGTTGATAATTAGTACACAGGACCTTACTACTAATATCATATGTATGGATTAAGGAACAGCACCTTTTTAGACTGACTACATAACATTTATTTAACTAGCTTTCGATTTTAAATTATCGTTGTCAAATGATAAGGAAATTGCGTGGCTCACACAATATGGCCCCCACAGTACAGTGATAGTGATCATTTACAATCGAAAACTTGTGAAATAAATGTCATATAGTTAATTCTTAATTCTACAAAGGTGTTGGAAAGGAATGCTCAGCAAAAACCTCTACCTCTATGGGACTATGAATGTCTGTTTAATGAGGTAAAGGTTATTCTGTGCATTCAGAAATTGTGCATTCTTTCCAGCTATTCAGATAACTACATTGGCTCTCCCCTTTAACATCACGTTAAAAAGGTGTCGTTCCTTAATCTCTACATATCTTCATCCGACAAACACGGCTATCCCCAAAACCTGTTACTTATATCATAGATATGGGTCTGCAAGACAAATTGTGACATCAACCAGAATAGTTTACCATTACTCAAGGAAAAGATGTAGTATATTAACCCCTGTCTTGCTAGGTTGTTTTATTTGACTTACATTTAGTAAGAATATATCCAAGTTCAACAGGAGGACGGTTCATGGGATTATTTTATTAAAATGCACGAGACTGCAATCTTTAACAAAAGTCCTTGAATGTTTCCCAGTGTAGAATACGTGTTATCAAATCATATCTATGTATTGAATGTCAAGAAAAACCCAATATGATTTTCAATGATATTCTTGCGCAGGATTTTTTAGACTGGTAGCTTCAGGTAAGGTAAGTGCTAGAGATTACCATTAGTAGAGAAATGGATAGATATAATTTGGTTATGCAAAAAAGGAGGACTACCTAGTGCCCACTACAGAGCTGGCCTACATGACCACTCGTTAGAAACCCTCGTTTACACAATCTAACAGTGACTCGAATTCATTTATTCCTTGAGTTTATGTGGAAAAAAATAAGTTACTCTATGTCCAGGAAGATTGACGGATGGCCAGCGATGTATTTAGTTATACTTTATCATGATGTTAGATTTAGTTGAGGTCTTTGTTTAGATGTTTCCGAATGAGAGTCATGCACTCAATGGTGATGGGCTCTCATTGTTCTAATGGAATTATTCTAAAAGCCATTGTTCTGTGTTATCAATAATCCCATCAAAGCTCGTCATAATGTCACGATTAGTCCGATTCTGGCTGCAAGCGTTCGATGTGTATAGAAAATGATGTAAGAGATGGCCCAAAAGTACGTAGTCGGTTGGAGGGAGGTTGGTGTGTTGGTTATATTATTACCACCTTTGTAAAGTGTAATGAACCGCAGTCTGAGCGCGGTTGAACCGCGTTGATAAAAATTCGGAGCTTTTGTGTTAATGTTCGCTATGGAATCTAATTGCCAAGGTAATAAGACAAGTAAACATAATAATTGTATGTTGAATGTTGAAATAGACCTTGCAATAGGCATTTGGAAGCAGTGATGTGAATGTAGGAAACTGCCTGCCTTAGTGATTCAGTACTTGGTCCCCACAGTGTTTCCCCCACCCCTTATAACTGAGACTAATGCGTTTGTCGCGTTAACCACAGAGGATAGCTTCATAAAGAGCCAAAAATGGTCTGCACAATGATTACCTTATGAATCAACATACCGTATATACCCGCCTATAAGATAATTTTTAAAGACAAAATTTTAATCCTTAAAGACCCCCGTCTGTAAGACGGGTCAAAAAATTATTTTAAAAATTTTGGGCAGTAAAAATATACTGATACGCATTTTCAGACGTCTTTCTGTTGCATTCTCTTTTCAGAGTGTATATACAATGATCATATATATATCGATAGGCCTTATATTACAATAAAAAATATAATCAACACATTTTGCGTTAGTCACATTTATTAGAATACAACATAGGGTAAGTTTCCCATCCAAATTATAATGGCGGTCGATCGCCGTGAATGACTGAAGAAGGGGTAGCACCCTTAAACTCCACCCTCGACTTATAGGTGGGTCAAGAGCAAAACTACGATTTCGTCGGCCAAAATTGGGGGGTCGACTTAAAGGCGGATCGACTTACAGGCGAGTATATACGGTACCTCTTACTAACCGTCTATGTCAATATACAAACACATACACAGCATCCACAGCAACTATAGATCTATTGACAGCGAGCGCACTATAATAGATACCATCGTAAACTATGGTACAGCATTGTACTACTCACCAAATGTCCAAATGTAAACGCTCGGCTTGCACGTCACCCAAGTCACTACAAGATAAGTTTATATAACCCTGTCACTTTTAGGGTAACTTGCAGTAATCATATAATATAAACAAATATTACTTACTTTACTTCAACTGTGAATTATGTATCAAATAAGCTGGCTTATTGATAGTTTTGCCTTCTACGTTCGTGTTCAATTCATGTCTTATGTTTACAGCGTTGTTCCGTAAATTTTACTACTTAACCTGGTAGTGTAAAGTTCTGTGAAATTTCATATTGCTATACCTGATAGATACAGAGTAACATTAGAGATCCTTTATCTCTAGATGAAACTCTGTATATCTGTTCAGCATTTGAAACTTGTTCATTTATTGTATATTTCTTCACCAAAATACAACATGAATTAATTAAAATATCTAAACACATAGACAGTTCATACAGTAATTAGTATTTACCCAGTTTACATACAATTTATGTACACATATAATTACATAATATAAAATCATTACAGTTTACAATATACGTATTCTGTCCCAATCAATTTCGAGTTCAAGAAAACGCAGACAGACTACAACATTTTTATCGGTCGTATATGATTCATCGAGCATTGACTAGGAAACAACTCACAATCTGAACTTTTCATTCCATACGGGGTTGAGAGTCTTAGGTCTCACAGCCGTGGCGCGAATCAGACGCACCGGTAGCAGATCCTTCACCACGGCCATCTCGGCCTTCTTTTTGCGGAAACTCTGCGATAACTTGCGCAGGGGTCCTCTCTTCTCGCGATCTCTGCTGCGCGGTTGTTCATCGTCTGATGAAAACACCACAGTGCTCTCATCGAACAGGGGCGAACCCTTATCTGGCATAATCCCGAGCATACAGTACGGGTCGCTGAAACCTGGGGTACAAAATCAGTATTAATGTACGACGGTGAAGGTACCATAAAACGATACTAGGTGAAACGGATGAAAAACTAATGGGTTTGGAATCTTAATCATACTAGAGGATATCTATCCTTAAGCTGCACAAAATGAATCAATAAATAAATTTTCTGAAATGCTGCGTGGATATTTCGATACAATAGTAATGGGAGGTAATGATTCAAACCGTAATAGTTCAAAAACAAGTGCAGTTTAAAACACTAAATCCTCACTCCAAATGACCGGTTCAGCCCAGTGCTTAACTAACAAATGGGCGCTGTCGAATTTTATTATGTATGTACTTGTAAATATCATTATGAATTTGTTAATGTTTGTATTTGTGAATATGATAATGTATTAGTACATGTGACTATGCATTAATAAATTTTACTCTGTGAAAATACAAAATTCAAAAATACAGTGAATACAATGTACGTAAATGTTGCTACGTTTTTGTAATTTTAGTTTTTTCATTGCTGACATAGTCAGGTTTTCACCACAGTGCTCATTTGCAGCAGGGCCCGAGTCTGGGCAATCCTGACCCAGACAACAATGTTTTACTGTAAGACACAACAAATGATGTACGCAATGTCATAATTTAGCCCCACCATCCCCGCCCCCAGCCAGGCAAGCCGCAAATTTCTCCTCATTAAGTCATCCATCAGGTGGATCGGTAAAACAAATCAGAACGAACGATTACGGCGTCTTCGCGAATTTACATCTATTAGAATTAGGAAAGATCTCGTAATTGTTGAATCTCTACAATTAAGCAATAGACAGTGAGCAATGATGGTGCACAGGTGTTTAATAATCACACCTACCTATATCATAACCCAAAGATTGTGGCACTCAACTTGAAACAAATAGGTCTAATGACGTACTCCTAGCCTACTATTTCTACGATGCACAATCTTATAATCGAGTCCATGGGACTTCCGGATTTTCTAAACAGGAAGCAGATAAAAAACATACATTTTTATCTTAATTACTAAACATTATGCAAACAGCAAGTAAGGCTTCTGCTCCAAGCAAGCATTGATCCAGGAGTAAGGTTGAGGGCTTCCCAACATCGCGTTGGATTAAATGAATGAAACGCCTACAACACTGTGAATATGGATGAATACATGAATCGATTCGAGTGCTTCGGAGTCATCTTAACCTCCCATTCAACGGTGATCGGTGATCAGTGATCATAACGAGATTGAGAAACTTGAAAAGCTTTCAGCTGCGACGACGTTGAAAAAGGGAATAGTTCTCAATTAAATCGAATCTCCTAGTTATACATTGCACGTATGATACGACCATGAAAGTGGTGGATTATAAGCAATTAATTAGTGTCTATCTCTCGCTGATGCGTCTGCTTTATCAAAGATTCAATACACTTGCAACATGTCAGTTATTTCATTAGAAAAATTGGCAATAGTGCAATATTCTTAAAGGCCATAGGATCAGTCTGATAGCCATTGTATTCTTGAATGGACCATTTACGGTAGTCAGTCACATATCTGCTGAATGTCACTATTAAACCAGAAGTGATAAGTTATCAATTTCTATAAAACTTATATTTACTTATAATAATGGGTCTCACTACTATTGTGTTATGACCTTCAAAGACCATTTTTGTAACCTGAACTTATATTTCAGAAAATTACACAGACATTTGTATGAATCAAGGGCGCTGTAATTATCAGTTAAATATTAATATTTACCATCCGCATCTTTGGCTTCGAGACCATGAGCTTCGATGACCGTTACATTTAAGATAAGGATAGGTGGCTGTAGATGAGAATGTAAATAAAATTAGTGTTTGACAGCTGTAGATGAGAATGTGATTAGGATTAGTGTTTGACAGCTCTTGATAAAAATGTAAATAAAATTAGTGTTTGACTGCTGCAGATGATAATGTGAATCTAATTAATGTTTGACAGCTGTAGATGAGAATGTGATTAAAATTAGTGTTTGACAACTGTCGATGAGAATGTCAATCAAATTAGTGTTTGACAGCTGTCGATGAGAATGTGAATCAAATTAGTGTTTGACAGCTGTCGATGAGAATGTGAGTCAAATTAGTGTTTGACAGCTGTCGATGAGAATGTGAATCAAATTAGTGTTTGACAGCTGTCGATGAGAATGTGAAACAAATTAGTGTTTGACAGCTGTCGATGTGAATGTGAATCAAATTAGTGTTTGAGAGCGGTCGATGACAATGTGAATCAAATAAGTGTTTGACAGCTGTCGATGACAATGTGAATCAAATAAGTGTTTGACAGCTGTCGATGACAATGTGAATCAAATAAGTGTTTGACAGCAATGATAACGATGAGTATTACCAAAGAAAAATCCACAAATCACGATTACATAGGATGTGATAAAATATATAGAAGAACAGTTTATGAAAGTAGGTCAATACATCTTTAGTATTTGCACCAATTACTAGAGTGATGATTGTCATTACAAGGAAATAGATGATAACAAGATAAAACTAAGATATATATTCTACTATAACAGCAAATACCATTGAATATTATCATTTACGTAGAAGCAAACTGAAAGCATCAATTTTGGTCAATTAATGGAATTCAGCATCATGATAAAGTACTATATTTATAGACGGCAAGCATCAACCAATCAAGATCTCAGATTCGGTTAACAATGATTGTGTATGGCAGCTATATACAATATCCTCGACGCTCACATATTACACGAGAAGGATGATTTCAAGAGTCTACCCATTTTAGAGACGGGTCCACACCAGCGATAAATGACTTGTTTAGGATCACCACAGAAAAGGCTATTTTTCTGTTAAGAGGCTCCTGCTCTTGCCAATCAACTATCTGTATAGTCCCTTGATATCAAACGAATATCAATTAAATATTCCGATACTATATGCGAGTAATGAGGAGAGAATGTGAAAGATTGAGACATCCACACTCTAAAACTAACTTAGACACTTTACACCAACTTTACAATGAGATCAACGACTGTACCTTCTCTTCTGTGGCCTTAGCGAGAAGCCGAGCGTGGTCTTCGGGGGTGATGCCAAATGACTCCTTGGCATACTGGTAGAGATCCTGGATATAGGGCAAGTGCGCGCTGGTTGTTGTGCCAATCTTGTGCTTGATCGTGTACAGTACTTCTATATAGAGCAACTCGAACTGAAAAAAGTATATGAAATATATCAAAGTTTTGTACATTTCAAACAATGGTTGTGCGCTTTCTGCGCTTCTGGACGAGTCAGTCAGTTGGCCGCGAGTGTCCAGAACTCCTCAGTTAGTGATTGATCATGTCACGGATGTGTATAACAAGAGTAAAGATGGGTGTATCACTAGGGTTGCATCCAACTTTTGTGAGAGCTAGTGAATGATGACATTATTTTGGATGATATTTTTTGGGCCACATAGCTGGGAGACATAACTCATTTTCTTAATTTTAATGCAACCAATCGAAGCTGTGCTAAAAACGTGACTTGAATCAGCGACAAACAAACGGGCACGTTGCACTGAGTCGATACATTCACATAGCGTGCCTTGATATAGACAGAAATAATGGACGTATTGGTGTGAAATGAACATGCCAATCACAGTTAGTCTATAAAATTACGAGAAGTATCTATATCTACATCAACACTGCTTTCTAGAAAATGGCATGCCTGTAACGCGATTGTATCGACTGAATCAATATTATTCCGACTTGTTTAGCCATTCACGAGAATTCGCGATTGATGTCGACATCACAAGTAATTCGAACATCATCCAATTTGCTGTGATATCGTAAGCATCCCTCGCAAAATCAATTAATGATGTAACACCGGAGAATTACACTTCTCTGTTGGTGTGGTGTATAGAAAACAAACCTCACAGGCATCTGCCACTCCAAGTGCTGCGTGAAATATGATGCCATACTCTCTCTCATACACAGAGATTATAGTGTGCGCTGAATATTGATCGTCGGTACTAACTAAATGTAATTGAACAGAAATCAAACATTCACATTGTTCATATCAGAGAACAAGAAAGACTAATACTCCGTTTTAGTAAGCATTCGTACAATTGTCTATTGTCTGCTTGCGTTGCCTCAATACCAACAGCATCAATGTTCTATGTATTTAATTATTTTACTGCGTGGCAGAAAGATCGAAATAGCTAGACTGTTCAATGGCCATCAAAGTGGAGGTAAGAGTGTGCATGAATATGTTAAGATTAACAGATTGTGTAGGACAAAATTGGCCCTTTCCAATGTGAACCTACAGTCTAATCAATACATATTCCATCATTCAATACGAATTGCTTTATTAATTACAGTGGGGAGATTGCCGCAGCGTTACGCATCAACTCGTGTCCATTCATGCCACTGGTCCTAAATGCCTACTGACAGCCTATCCACGTCACACACTGCATTAGGTCTATTATAGGCAATGATTACAGTAGGTACAAGGAGATGACATATCAAGACTGAATTACCATACATTGAATATTATGTTGATTGGGGTCCAGACATAAAACATGGCATCACTGATCGATTGAAAGTCTCGAAAGCTAAGAAAGGAAGCACTACTTGATTTTACTAGGATATCATCATATTTTTGGACAGTAATTGATGACTGTATCACATCAAGTATGCAATCACAACTGATGTAAAGGCAAAAAACTGGAGGCAAAAAATGTTGAATTTAGTCATTGTTATTGCACTGGCTACAGAATTTACAGCTAGTAGCGAGCAGTACCATTTAAGTGAAACCATCGACCTATATCATGATTCGTTAGAAATGATGAGTCGTGAGATCGTAATCGAGAGAATGCATGCATAAAATGGTGACTAATAGGCCGTTTACACTCGCATATTTGTATCTGACATAAATATTTGTTACACGCATTGGTAACAAATGTCACCGATTTAACGTCGAAAACGAGTATTTCACGGA
>WURV02162386.1:0-15444 GCA_011762755.2 Epimenia babai | reverse complement strand
CATATGACTTTGAGACAATGATTAATAGCAGCGATAAGGGAAACGGATCGTCCTTGCTGAAGGTGTCTTTGATACGTTTTCTTCTGATGACGTCGAAGTCGTACATCGTGACCGTCATCGCCCCGTTAATCATGGTTTTTGGCACATTGAGTAATTTATATATATTGCTAACGGTGATTTTACGAAAACTTTACAGAAAATCACCAATTTTTGTATTTCTGGCGTTTATAGCCGCGTCCGACATGTCATGTTTGCTCGCGTATAACGGCCTAGATGTCCTTGAATTGCTTGGGTTTCCTATTCATACCAACTCCGTGTGCTCCATGAAAATCTATTTTCTTTGCACTTTATCTTCGATATCTGTGTACATCCTCATGTCTGCCTATGTTTTTAAACTATATGCAATATGTAAACCATTGAGATTGGTGGAAAAAAACAAAACTAAACACTCCGTGGTTTTATGCACCGCTATATCTATACTATTTCTTTTATTGTTTTCATACTTTATTCACGCACATAAATTTAAGGTGATATTGATCCAAGAAGTCAACAAAGTTATGTTGAACATTATGGAATGTTCCGTAGATGATGATCAAGTTTTGATTCTTAATGCTGTCTACTGTATAATATATATGCTGGTCCCTGGTGTATCTTTATTTTGTCTAACTATCGCTATTTTGCTAGTTATTCAACGAAGTTTTAGAGAACATAACCGTTTGGTTGCGTCGACTCCCGGTGACGATCGTGTGAATCACAAAACGAGTGTCTTCGCCACCGCTAAGAACACGGCGACCATGTTGGTACCGATGTCTGTTCTCCACATCGTCATTACCATGCCCACTTTTATTTCAATCATGATGCGCTACAGCGGGGTCATGCAAAGTCGTGAAGAGAAGGCAGTGACCGCGTATTGCATATATTACCTGAACACTCGCTGCATTTTGGCGCTGAACTTTGGAATCAACTTCTACGTTCAGTTGGTCTGCAGTGGGTTCTTCAGACAGGCCATGTTACCCTGCTTTCATTGTCATTCGTGAGGCTTCATACTCTGTACGACCCTGAAAAGTCATGATTGTCACACATCCCAGTCAGATGACAACCCTTTAACATTTTCAAATTGATCACTACCTCTCATGCGAGCAGCGGGTCTCTACCATCATAGAGTCATGTTATTTCTGCAGTATGTCCAAGAATCTATCACAGCAAAATTTTCATATAATATTTCACACATCTTTCTCATCAAAATTGGATTTTCAGCATCTTAAATTTCTTCAGAAACTTCACAAAATGAAAATCTAACGGCCACTAGTCACATCCATTGGACGCAAAACTCATACGTTTTTTTTCTTTCGTAATATTACTCGTTTATTACACATTTCATATTTTGATTGCACGAAGCAATACCCTTTATTCTAAGTTAATGCTGATTTAAGGCATCTATACATAAGCACTCTATCTGAATTTTCATGTGATTGTTGTATCTATGAAATTAATTCTTCTTGACCACTATCTATCTCCTTTGTCATTTGATATCGCCAGTTATTGCCACTATCATTCATTGCTTATACATCCATAATAGGCTATATTTGATCATAAGTTCTTTTATTCTTTCGTGCTTTTCGTGATAATCTTCACAAAGAATTTTAGATTATTTGGTCACGTCTACAGTGACGCGTATTATCATTATTATAACCGTATTTTGGTTAGAATTAACTATTGAAGCTCACTGAAGTACTGTTCATGTGTTCATTTTTGATTTATTTCTGTTATTGTTATCCTATGGAACATCATGAAATTTTATTTGTTTGTTACCTTTACAGGATTTTAGTGATTATTTTTGGAGGTCAACCCCCTCCAATTTATTAGTCGTTGAGGATGGATGACGTTAACACGAGATGACAACTTGCGACGACTATAACGTGTTTTTGTGATTACTAAATGCGTGAATGATACACTTGATTGTAATGTAAACAGCAAGAGGCAGCCCTTTTCGTGATAGTGCATACAAGATGTCCGTAATAATGAAGACGCTCAGGGAGACCCTACATCCGCGTAGTTTTGTAGCATGTAACGTGTAATCAGTTGAGAAGGTATTTTGGAAGTGAGAGTGGAGCGCGCATCTGTGTATGTTTGGGACACTATAGTGAATGTAACTTACATTCAAATTTCGTTATATCGCATTCTTTTTTTCTGGAAATAACTCTTAGTCGTGGGTTCAGTGATAATAACAAAGGGCCTCAACTTTGTGGATTTAATGCGGTGTCATTGTATTTATAATATTATCTTCGCATGTTGATTGTACAGAAGTCAGAACGCGCCGATGTTTATATCAAAAATATTGGAAGCAACATAGATATCGCTTTCATATGGTCTTGTCTATATCTGTCTACCTCATAATCGAAGTGTTATTTGTCGATTAAGTGCGCTAAGTGATATTGGTATGGGGCATGATTCGAGAGCACCTTGTTGAGCCCATAAAGAAGACGATGCATTCAATTGTCGACTTATAGGCGAGTATATACGGTAGCTGGGGATCGCAGGTAACGATTTTACATAAATAATACCGAAATAAAAAGTCTGCTATGCCAAAACAGTTGTGTACCATGCGTATCACAAACTTAAAGCTGCACATGAAACATTTATTTTATTTGTTACGCGTCTGTGCTGTAGTCAGCCTCGACTAACATTGTAGACCGAAGTTGAGTACATTCACAAGACCTCAACTCAATATACTTTCAGTCATCATCACCATCGGCGTCGTTATCATCGCTAATATAGTCATCACCCTCATCATTCCCATCGTCATATCTATTAATCGTGGTGAGGCTTAATACTCCTTATTCGATCTGATGCTTATCCCGGTTACATGCAATGTCCCATGTGTCTTCATCTATCCAATCAAGTGAAGTGTCTTTCGTAATATTGAGCGTGAAGTGTCTCATCCTGAGTCAAGACAAGTGAACACGCTAAACGCAAAACCGATTCCATCGAAGTTTAGTATTTAGCATGCGTGTGTTTCGTAAATGCTATCGTAAAGATAATTGCCCAAAATCGGCAAGAAGTAAATCAAAACCACGGCAAAGGCGGCAGCCAACAAAACACGCTCGAAAATATCCTTCTTCACTCTTCCCTCTATATGCTACCACGAAATCTGCTCGACACTGGCTTGTCGTTCAAAGAATCTAAACATGAAATTCTGACATTTTTGTGATCAAGCGAGTTTTGAGAGCTCCCTCATTAGTTATTGGTTCTAAGAACACTGTGTTAGATAATGGATCTCAACTTTTAGTAAAAATGTCAGTGATATCATTTAGAAATGTAAATATTTTTCTTTCAGTAAGAAGCTTTTATGTTAGATAAATTGTTTTTACATATTTTGTGTTTTCGATGAATTTTTAATTTCGCATTTATCCAACGTGTGGGACACACATATTTTTAACTTGCACACTCACTAAATAATATTTATTTGTAATCAGGTGTAAATATCAATGGACCTTTGATAAAGATAAATTTTCTCGATTTTGTAAGCAAATATTGAAGCAAAATATTGATAAGCGTGACCGGTATTTACTATGAAAATGCAGAACTAACCTCTTCATTTGTAAATGAAACCTCTTCATTTATTTAGTTTTTATTCTTTAACTGAGCAGAATTGCGGAGTCGGTTTGTTTAACAATACCTTTAAATACGGTAGGCAAATATTAAAGAAACCAACATTCCGACCGGCATTTGCTACAATTAATAAAGTAGCACTGAAATGTAACCTCTACAGTTTTTGTTTACGTTTAGTATGCTTTAACTACCGCAAATAGAATTCCCACTGCAATCTGTAACCAAATATTGTATATATTTCGTAGGCGAATAATTTAAGTATCAATATTGCAACTGGCATTTAATACCATTAATAAAGTAACACTAAAATGTTACCTCATACGTTTTCGTTGTTTTTTCTTTTACTGCGCAGAATCATGCACAAGTACTATTTTGTTTGAAAAACACACACGTCAGCAGTGCTCGCGGATATTAAGGTAATGAAGTCGTGTTCCGAGTTGGCGTAGTTGAATGAAATGGGTTGAACAGAATCATCCTGTACTAGGTATGAAGAACACTGAGATCCTTTTATCTATGTCCTGGCTGGCCTTTTGAAGGTATATAATTATATCACGCCTATAACTGCGTTAATTTGGCATTTTTTGTTCAAGGAATTGTTGATTCAGTCGTAAAATATATTGTTAATACCTTTTGTTGCATCAGCAACTTTGCATTTGTCATCAAAGAACTGTACGTAATATACACTGCGTGATTTTAGAACTACTGTATTTCTGTATACGAACGTGCACTTGTCATGTCATAATACTCATAACGTTACCATAAAAAGTGAAACAAGGAATGCATAGAGCGCCTAACGTGATGTTACGTGATTCTCTCCAGATATAGCACCTAGGCTCTGACATGGCGTAAATTATTAAGTCGTTTCGTTATACATTTATTTTTTATGTGTAAGAATTAACTGGTTTTTGTTAAATTGCTTCCGAAAAGCATGTAGTTGAGTAGTACCGAAAGTTGACTTTTTATTATGTTTCAAACGAATGTTGCGCACTGTGTCACGAGTGTCATATCGACTAAGGAATAGTCAGTTGCGTGATCTGACTTATGTGATAATGTAAGTGAAATGAAATAAAATTTCATTGATTTATAGTGCCATTTTAACACAGGGTTATCAAAGACACTTAACAAATTTACGGTTACTACGATTAACCAGAAATACAAGGAATACGGTTCAAAATCGAACTTGGTATACCATAAATGTAAGGACAAAATTAACCCAAGCGATAGGCCCTCTTACGAACCTTTTTATTGAATCCATACTCAGTTAGAATGTGACCAAATCCACGCATGTAGCATCATATCGATAATAACCAGTGTGTTATACGAATGTATTATTATTAGTCCATATAAAACGAAGTACACGGCAGCAGTTCCATTTCCTGATAGACATTTTTGTTGCGACTGTTTCGTTCACTGTTCGTTGTGACTATTAATCGTAATGTTGTTACTTGTATCTTTCGACCTGTTAATAAGTGATCTTTCCACTGTTGGTTACCATAGGCCCTCAATCGGTAATCGCTCTCTGGTGCGCTATGCGTGAAGCTTACAGCTAATCAACAATCATTTTTGTCGCACATCATGTTCACATACTGAGAGGGTCTGATTGGACTTTATCGGTGTTACTTGACACATTATGTGATGTTTTTCTGGAGACTACGCGTTTAGTTCCATTGTGTCATTTTATTATATTTTTCACTTCTCTTTACGCGGAAACCTAGAGTTTTATTAACGTTTTACTGCCATAGTCGAACCGAGTCAGCACTACATGATTGAGGTATCGACCTGGTCATTAATGTCTAACACTAAAAGTGCTATCTGACCTAAGTAGTCACTGGACGACACGTAGAGCTATTGAAACGTTGCCAGCTCACTCCTGCGCCCACCGCCGAGCATAAAGATAGCAAAAGTAGTCTTTTATGGTCTGCGTACACTTGGTGTAAAGCTATTTTCTGAAGATTTTGACTTCGTGGTTGAAGCTCGAAGGGAGGTTTCTGCAGACCTGATCGGATATATATATATACATGGTTAAACAGGAAGTGTGTGTATCTAATGTATCTGGGGTGATCGTTAATGTTATTGTGTTGAAAATATGTGAGTATAGCAAGATAGCAGGGTTGGTTACCATATTCCTACATAATCTATTAAAAAAAAACTTACTCCGATGTATCAAGCCCTGTGGAACATGAGCACACCTGATATTCCCTTTTCTGTTCCCCGTCTTACTCAGTTTTCCCTCCGACAAATACCTCACTCATATTCCGAAAGCTCGACTCATTCATGAAAAATATCCATTCTTTATCTATTGCCAGACCTAAATTGTGGAATTCGTTATCTCTTAGCGCTGTCTCTCCTTTTGTTCAGAATGTTTCATACAGACCAGAAAACTCATCTGTTGGCTTTATGTTCTGTACTACATTACGCTTAGTATACAGATGTACGACGTGTGTACATCTGTACACTCCCTTTTCGGTAAAATGATGGATAGAAAATTAAATCTCTCTCGTACTTTTTATCCAATGAAACATAACCCCAGCATCGTAAATTTTCGCTTCAGCGGTCCAAAGCGCTTCCAGTACAGGGCAGGCGAGTGGATAAACCCGCGAGATTCCCAGTCGCTGCACGAGACCCTCTCGAAAGAGCTCACGCTATACTACAAAATACCTGTCAATGTCACGTAATTTTAGTCATGTAATCCGTGTTAATAAATGTGAATTAAAAAATGAAAAAAAGAGCATCGTTTCACACACAAGTTATTTGTCGCCTCTAGCCCAAATTACTAAATTTCACAGACCAAGTTACACTTCGTGTCTTGAAGTCATGTGTTCTTTGGAGAGCAAAATCACGAGATCAAGTTTTCACATCTACAGTCAAGTTGTCGCGGTTACAATAGCGGCTTTTTCATGGGTGTGCCTGCTACAAATAATTTCAAAACTTTCATGCTTGTATAGAAATAATAATAATAATAATAAAATATTTGTATGTTAAATTAAAGTTGTGATTCATGAGGTATAATGGACTCTGTGCTCCTCATCTGCATATAACACTGTTTTTGATGTACACAATAATATGTAACATATCTAACATATATAGGAATTCGTTGAAATATGTGATTGATCGGCTTATTAGTGCAGCCTTAATTATTAGTGTAAGAAGTTCATTACTGTTTTAATGATGATTCATGTATGTGTTTTTTTTATTCCTTAGGCCATATAATGTTCTAAATATAGTATTTTATTGATTTAAAGTGTGTTAGACTGCAATGCTAATACTTCACTTTATTTATAACTTAATATAGTTCACTGCATAATAAGGGTAAAAGGGGAGGGGGATTATACAGGTAGGAGCGCTACTTTAAGTGAAGCTAAGTCGCACTTAGTATATTGCCTTATTATACAATGGATTAGAAGCAGAGTGGATTTCATTATTTAATATTCAAGTAGTAAAATCTTGCTATTTCCCAAAATTTGCATCATTACTCATTTCATCAAATATTGCTTATTTCATTAAATCTTGCACGTTTCATATCGAGGAAGACGCGGGTAAGTAAACCCCTGGTTTGTACGGATTGTAATCACCACGTTTCTCGCTACGTTACCACTGGCGGGACAAATAATTAGTCTATGCCACAAAATATGTGCCTCCTCAACGCACGGAACAGTTGACCTTCTAGCGATGTACTTAGTGCTTTACTAATATAGGTCGGACGATATTTTTAGCTCACTTGAGCTTATGCTCGGTGAGCTTTCTGATCTGAGTTTGTCAGTCGTCCGTCTGTCCGTCCATCCATCCATCCGATGCTAACATTTCCTTTAAAAATCCCCAAGAACAGCTTATCGCGGAGGTCTGCCATTTGGCAGATATTGTCCTAGGGTTGGTTTCTTCTAGATTTTTTCATGGTATTGTCATCACAACTAGCGGAAGTTACTTCTGCCGATGTTCGTATTTTTTCTTTAACAATCTCAAGAACTGCTCATCGCAAAGGTCAACTTCTTGCAATTTTTGTATTTTTTTTCTTAAAAATATCTCAAGATCTTAAGAACCGCTTATCGCAGATGTCTGCTACGCGACAAATATTGTAGTTAGGGATTATGTTCATAGCAGCCAAGGAAGGTAACTTCTGTCAATGTTTGTATGTTTTATTTTTATCTTGAGTACTGGTTATCGAGGAGGTCTGCTCTTTGACATATATTGTCCTTGGATTGGTCTCTAGATTTGGTCATGGTATCGACATCGAAGCTAGGGGAGGTAACTTCTGCCGATGTTCGTATTTCTTAAAAAAATCTTATTCTCAAGAACCGCTTATCCCAAAAGTCTGCCATTCTTATTCATTCTTTCATATTTCTTGAGCATCTCGTTTTGGCAGTAGAGGGGATAATTTATATCGACGTTTTTATTTGAAAATCTTTATATCCATGTCCGTGTAGTACAGTGGCCGCCTTGTCCTCTTGTTTGGTCTTTTTGTCTTTTTATCGTTTTTTTGGGTGAACGTCTTGAGGCTTCTTTAATCTCCTGTTTCATTCCATATACTGTACGCGTAAAAATTTTTGTAATGAAATAAAAGAACTCGAAATCCGCGTACTCAATTTGTAACGGCGATATTAACGCCTAGTGATATCACATATAATTCCAAAACGGTTTTTATGCAGAATGTTACCAAAAATCTTAATGCGTACGCTAAACTTAGTGTAGTTCTACACCCGGAACTGTCGTCTCTAAGGAAGCTGAAAGTTAGTGTCGCTACTCATGACTGGGGAAATATACATCAAGCCAAGGGGAATATCGAACTAATTCGAATATCAGATTACACTATGTAAGTTCCCGGTAAGCGCAACCTCTATGGGGTCCGAGACATTACCCCCCCCCCCTTGTTTCCGGGTTTGACAGCGGATAAGTAACTTGCCGTCACTATGCTTTCTGTATTTTTCGTTGTCTATTGGTGCCTGTACACTTTCATATTACTGCGTGAAATTTGCCTTTTAATATGTCTTTCAATGTCTGCAGTCATCGTTCTAGCGCAGATCATACGCCGATGGCGGGGTAGATTCACGTTCTACCATTCATATAACTGTGACGATATATTGCAACCTTTGGCCAATGAGAGTCTAAATTCTTTCATGTGCGTTTAATGACGCTGTTTTGTTTTTTAGAAATCGCGAATAATGTGGATGTGATATACGTAAATTAGAATTAGTATATTCCGTCCATGGAGTACTTTCTCTAAACCCTAGATATTTGTCTCAAGCTGAACAAGCTAATGAGCGCATTATAGTGAGTACATCAAGTGGGAGATTGAAAGTGTATTTATTTTCTATTAACACACCACTCCCTGAACTTGGGCGTGAAGAATCGTGGAGGTGTTGGTAGAGTTGATTGGCTTGAGTGTAGAATATATAAGTAGCTCGCTAGCCTTCGAAAGGTATTCGAAATCATTTTCGTCTCATAAGGTTTACGCTGTAGTAAACTTCTTTTAAGTGTGTCTACGCTATGGTGGACCACTTAGTCGATGTTATTTAAGTACGCCATAGTAGATGGATTGATATTGTAAGTCTACGTGTCCTAGACTAGTTCTTTTTTAAGTCTGCGTTGAGGGAGAGCTTATGAAGTTAGATAGAAGCTGCGTGCTACTGGCCTACCAGAGAAAACAACAGGGTGAGTTGAATCAGCCATGTTTGATATGCAATATTATGGCATATCATACATTTGGACGAGTGTTACCTACGTACGGTATAGTAAATGATGTTAATAGGGGTGACCAATGTGGTTCTTTGTATAGCTGGAGAGAAATGCACAGAAAAACCCCATACATCTGATGGCGCCATCAGAGTTCTGTTATCTATTGTACACATTATAATGTCACTATATTAATGTTTGCGTCCAAAACCTCTACCTCTGATGGCACCATCAAGCCATAGGTTTTGTCTGTGCATTTCTCTCAAGGTATAGTAAATTAGATTGAGAAAATTTGACATTGACATGACGCTTGATTTATTCAAGTTTATCACAATTTCCTTGTACCCAAATAATTTATTTTCGCCGTTATTCGTCACAAAACCGCGGCAAACTGTATTTATTTAACACGCTCTCGCCCGTTTTCAACGTTTCCGTCACGCAATTCGTCGAATCCTTGGGAGGCTCTCTGAACGTGAATGGAAACATTTGATGAATCAGCGAGCAATGTACATCCGCCTGGCTGTAGCTGTCTCGCATCACCTCGTATTTATGAAAGTAGTAACTCGTTTGGCAGGTATATGTGGCATAATTCTTGTTTAAAACCGTTTTCAAACCACAAGGCACGGGGACGAACCCGCCTTCGAACGGACGGTACAGTAACGGAAATATCCAATATTTCGTGTAAACGAACGAGTTTTTATAAGCTGGTATTCTGTCCCATATATGCGTCGCGTTTTCTTCATAGAAAAATATGTCGATGAACGGCCAACTATGTGGAATGTGACGATATTTATCGAGCCCCGCGAGGTAGAACTTCCATTGTATGTTTTTCGGCGAGGCGAGTATGTACCCAGGGATCGTTGACAGGGCGTCCCGGGTTCGGTTAATGTCCTTAACGCTGATCATTATGTCGATGTCGTCGTCCCACGGTATCACACCGAAATGTCGGTACGCCCCTAAAGCACTGCCTCCATATAAGAAAAACGTAATACTGTCCATAGTAAGGCGGTCAGCGAGCGTGTAGAACGTCGATATCATTGTAGCGAATTCGTCACAGGTCACTAAAGGTTTGAAGGCGGCGGCGAGCAAGATTCGTTCTCGGTGTAGACTCTCCCTCCATCCCTGCGCTGTGCGGGTGTACTGCTTGTCTACCGCTGTGCGTAAATTGTCTACGAGGGCATTGAAACGATTCTTCAGTGTAATATTCCAAACAGGATCGTGTTTTATGGACGTGTATTTTTGCATTTCCTGACACTTATCCAAAACCGACACGGGATTTTCTCGAATTTCTTTTGTCAATGTATTATTGTTTGTCATCGACTTCGCTATATTTTCAGGATGAGACACTTTATTGTTGCAATGTTGACGAATAATTCCATTTTGGTCGAACTTGTTTTTTGCGCCTATCAATGCTCCATACTCGTGTTTTCTAACTGTCAGGGCTTCGCGATTTTCATACAGTAATAAAACACACAATACAAACGGCACCAAGGCGCCTATCACCGTGACGGTTACCATAGCTGTTCTCAATTCAAGATATCCTGCCGATAAATAATCACAACGTGCCAAGAGACTATTCTGGAATGGTTTTGTTGCGCCCATATTCTCGAACGTGTGGCGACGTGGTAGTCGCAAACAGGCGACTAGGTTCGGGGCCTGCAAAGATAAGGTTATAATTTATTTGCACGTCAAGATCGATGTATTCCGAAGGGCAAATGTCCCGCGGATTGGAATCTCCTGTCAAGATTATGTTGCGCTTAGAGCTTTATTGGGGCATAAACCTGATCCGAATATTTCAACAATTGAACCCAGTCCGTGTGGGCTACGCGATCATGAACAAACCTATATAAAATACACTGTACTGTTTTGTACTCCATAAAATGTGACACGAACAAAGGTAAAATAGTGGTTATGAAATAACAGGTGAAAAACATAGACCGATGAAAATCCAACTGCAGAGTTGCCGCTTCGAATTATTTTATCCAGAATAAAAGTAACGAGAACGTCGGAGAAATCGTGGAAATGACCAACACGAGTGACAACATCGGAGAGGCGAGGCGAGAGCAAATCGTGGAAGGTATACCTCGGAAGACAACGTGATGTTAATGGGGGTGGCTAATGTCGTTCTTTGAGTGGCTAAAGAGAGATGCACAGAAAAAACCTTGTACTCTGGTGGGAATTGAATCCACGACCTCCCGATAACCGGCCTGGTGCTCTACCAGCTGAGCGACAGGGGCACTCTTTCTCCAGTGCATTTAGGTCTTTAACACTCTTTTGAGAACCATTGATATTTAAAATTCGTATATTACGCCAGCGATATGCACAGATATCTCTAACAATCAGGAACTATAAATTAATTGGCTAATTTTTGTGGCGTCGGAAGTTGTCAAGTACGACTACGCAAAAGATCGAAACCAGATGTTCTATTTGATATATAAGGGGTCTTGAGAAGAAAAACAGTCTATGAACCATTTTGTTATTGCGGGGAAAGGGTTGAAAGAAAGAGATGAACAGTTGTATGAAATACTACAAGGATGTTACATTAATGTTACGTATTTTTCATCATTTGTAATCAATATAAATACAAACTGAAGAATATTTTAAATGTTTGTTTTATAGAAAAATGGCGGGAAATGTGACACAACCCACTTTACTTAAAGTCTGTTTGACAGATCAGCTAATAAGTACACTCTAATGAAATTAATTTCATTTCATATTTATTAGTGCCTCGTATGGAAAAGCTCTTGTTAATCTTAATTTCAATTACTCGATAGGTGTTTAATTTTTATTCCCAGTATTTCACAATATGGCTCGCAAGACAATAATACATATAATAATATATAATCGCGTTTTGGGGCGCGTGTAGGCTGCGTCCCCGTTCATTGTCACGAATTCCACAGACGTCTGTAATACCCACCAGTAAGACAGCGACCGTGTTTGTTCGCCCGTCATAACGCGCTAAGAAATAAGCGACGGAAATATATCGGGCGATCGATTCATCACTTATCTCTCGCATCAAAGTACTACATGTGTAGGATCCATACAACCGCTCCATCACAGTTAGCGTCTGGTGTTTTGTGTAGAGGAAAATTGGGGAATTGTTTATAAGCGTCTGAGACAATCCTAACAGTATCCCATACTCTAACGTCTCGGAAACAATAACACATAACGCATGGTACACATATGTACTTCTGTGTAGATAAAGGATATTGGTGAAAATAATAATGCACAATCCTGCGCCAACCGCTATGGTTGTACTATTGTTAATCTAGTAATGTTGACACTTTGTCCCTCGGCGATTCATGTTGGGTTTTAGTTTCTCCCGACCTTTTCGTTTTGCTTCCGGGTTTTTTCCTTAGCAACACTACTACTGTTCTACTAATTCGCATTTACGTTTCACTTTAGTTAATAAACCTGACTTTGCAGAAAGCCGGTTTTGTTATTCAATGGCGCTGAGCATAACGTTTATATGGGGTAGCCATTGTGGTTCGTGTTAAACAGTACAGAAGCGCACGGAAAATTAAATTCCTTGTGCGGGCCCGAACCCGGAGATGAGACCGTTTTTATTGTGTTCTCGAGTGACGTGAGCGCGCTTGATCGTCTCCAAGTAACATTGAACCGTGAGACTCCGTTGCCCAACAACAAAGGGTGCAGCTGTGACCGATAATGTCTACTCCAGCCCCCACGCCATCACAACGCACCCTATATAACAATCATGCTCGACGGTGCAATCTTGCAGATGACATGGTCATCCATGGATCCGACCATCATTGAAGTCTGCAGAAACTGACATCGTTCGGAATATTATATGGAATTGAATAATATAGCGATTACTTTGCCTGCTGTCAAATTACCACCCAACTCCAAATATGTCGTAATTAATATATAACAAACGAGTAACTAGTACAGTGGCGTGTCATGTACGGCTAACACATTATATAATACGAAAAGTAAAGGTCACACCTAATTGTGCAACTAAGGTCATGGTCAACGCAAACTTTCGTATACAAGTATACTTCGTCGTGTATAATGATTACGATGGATATCGTGTAGGCCTACTGTATACAAGAGCTTTTATCAATTTTTATTTTCGAACGACAATGGGGTGTTATTTTTACTTCTCGGATTGATGTATTGTGGAATAGAGGATTTTATTCACGTCTGTTTTATGCTATGATACCGATTATGTCAACAAATCTCAATGGAATTTTGTTATGATTTTCAAACATTATTCTTCCGGCATCCATAATTTCATAGGATATAACTTACGGTATTGATAACTGAAACCTGTTCGTTTGTGAGAAGAATGTAAAATCGACCGTAGGTCTCTAACTTTATAAAGCGAAGGCGATCTATCATGAAATTCTGAACAATTTTAAGTTAAGACTACGTATACATCATCATATCAGGACGTAACGCCACTCGTTTTGGTTAGGTACACCAAGACTACTCGTCACTTTTGTAGTAGCCTAATCTCAATGACATAAGTCGATAATAGGTATGATACCGTAGTGAATATCACTAAATAACAACTTACCCCACCCCTTTTTCTCTCGGTCTGCGTTGAAACTCAGAGTTATTGTATTAGCAATAGTGTAATATCGCATATTAATAACACATCCTATTACATTTCGGCGTTATAAGGTGTAATACAACCGAGGAATCACTTTTACATTCGTAGATATTTCACGGAACGTATGTTTCATTCCACCGTGATGAATCTCGAAGCTCTACAACATGAGGTGTCAGAACGCTGAGTCTCGCTTTATATACGAGAGTAGCAGACGACAGACGTTTCTCTTTCGCTGCCTCTCACTGAACACTTCTATCAATCGCCATGGAAACGAAAAACCGTTCAATAAAATCACGGGCTTTTACCCGGCTATTTATACGAGCAGGACATCGCAATATCATGACTCCTTGCTTTAACAGACGCCAGTTTGCCCATCTGATACAGTAGTGGCGAGTTTGTTCAGCTTGACGTATTTCAAGATAGAGCCGAACTAAAGGAATAATGACAATTATTCTGTGTATTGCACGGACGAACTGTTTTACAATTCTTACTTTTTTAAACATTACATCGAACTGTAATGGAATATTTCTAAAAATTATGCAGTGCTCTCGTTTATCTAGCACAGCTCTCTGGGTTGCCGCGTTTGCCACATTGTAAAATACGACGAATAAAAAGGTTTTACTTTCCCCACTCGTTTATTCATGCAAAATTTCAGCCTGACTTTGTGTTTAAAACACGGAATATTTTGTCCTCACTGATTGACGTACTGCTATAGAATTTTCTACGATAGGCAAATCAAGACATGTGAGAAGTTAGCGCGCATTTGCGATGAATGTGTCAGAGACCCACAGCTGATTTAGAGCATTACATTTGTCAATCTTACACTTATAATTAAACTGAGACACTGACTAACACATTTTGAGCTCAATTAGTTGATAATTCCACGATTTTAATCAAAAATTGACAGAGACAATGATGTTAGAACTATGTTATGAAATAAAAATCTTAAATTTTTTTTTTCTTAGGAAAGTTGAAAATCTCAGACAAGCAGTCGACGCTATAGTTTGACACATTCTGACTAATCTCCGACCTGTCTCTGACCTTGAACGCGCAGCCTGCCGCCAGCTCACCGGAAACCTTAGGGAAACTTACTGGTTGGCCGACTAGATAGCATCATCTAACTAGCCCCGCAAAGGGACTTTTACAAGAGATTCGATATGAGAAATACGGCATATTAAAGAATGTAAATAAATAAGCATAACGAAGTATATAAGACATGAGTTTCTTTTGTATGTGGAAATGTAACATTAAAATCTCACAACTACTTGCTTTCACCTCGACAATCTGCATACTGGCAAGACTGTAATGTCTAAACTTTTCTAATCTGCATTAGTAACAGCACCAGACAACATTTGGATAATAGCAATTCTGTTGTTCTCATTATGCTCGATTTAAAGGCCGCCTTTAACGCTATCGATCACCACATTCTCCTTGTTAATTAGGATAGCCAATGTGGTTCCATAAATAGTTGGAGAGAAATGCACAGGAAAAAACCTATACTAAAATACTAAAAACCATTTCTCTCCAACTATTTATGGAACCACATTGGCTATCCTAATTAACATCGCAGATATATTGGAACACCGCAAAAA
>WURV02162375.1:0-15445 GCA_011762755.2 Epimenia babai | reverse complement strand
CTCGTCGATTTCCCCGATTTCATGCCATCAGTTTCTCTGAGCAATTCTTTGTCCCCATCAGTTAGTTTTCTCAATTCCCGTTATCTGGAAACATGAAAATGTTATCTGAAAATATATACTATTTATCTATTTAGATATATCTGATATGAAATTGAACTTCCTAGGAAATCGTGGACACTTGGTTAAGCTGCGGTCGCCTACTGTTCAAACTCGACAGGAGTCAGATAGCCAAACGTGGAATGGCGCCGCTGTCGATTATAAAAGACTTCAATGGAGTCAATAATCTCACGACCCGCCTCCTGCTGTGTCTGATACTGTCGGGCATGAGTCTGTTCTACTTTCAGCGAGTGGAAGAAACTTGCGGCCAGGGCATGCTCCCAACAATTGCCTTTGCGACTCATGCTGCATTTGGTCCCTGAGGCTTTCAGCAATCCCTGAAACGCATGACTTGCATACTGGACGCCTTGGTCAGAATGATGCCCTAAGCCCTGCCCTCCATTCTTCAATGCCATGGTGAAGGCTTCCATGACCAGTTGCTGGGTCGTCCAGTGATTCATGGTCCATACCACCACTTTCCGATGACACAAATCGAGCGTCACCGTCAGATAGAACCACCCCTCTCGAGTAGGGACGATGTCGGAAACCCAGCTATGATTCGGTTTTGCTAAGGCAAACTGGCGCTTCAAATGATTGGCTGCGACCGAATAGGAATGCTTGGAGTTCGTGGGCGCTTGAAACTTCCGTCTATGGCGAGAAACAATCCCATGCCGTCGCATCAATTGAGCCACTCGATGTTTGCTGCAGACATATCCAGCGGCTTTGAGGTCGGCATGAATCCGAGGGCTCCCATAGGTCTGGCGACTACGATGATGTACGCTCTTGATCGCGGCTAATACCCGTTGATTCTCCCGTCTACGTGGGCTCTCGGAACGCTTTAGCCAGGCATAGAACCCACTCGTGCCCACTTCCAGGACCTGGCAGAGCAGGCCGACTGGAAATACTTCTCGATGATTCTGAATAAAGAAATACCTCATAGCGAATCATTGGAGAAGATGGCTGCGGCTTTTTTTTAGATATCTCGTTCCAGCCGCAATCGCTCATTTTCACGACGGAGCTGGCGAAGCTCGGTTTCTTCAGGTCTGAGTTGGCCTTTGCCTGGGAGCGTCGCGTCCTGGTACTGCTCCGCCTCCTTTTTCCACCGTCCTAATATGGTATCTCGAATACCTAAATTTCGCGCAACGTGAGCCAGACTCTGTCCGCTTTCTAATATGAGACGAACGGCCTCTCGCTTAAACTCTTTGGTAAAACTCCTCCGTGTGCGGCTCATAGACACCTCCCAAGTACATTTTCCATACTTTGTGATGTGTCCACAAAACCAGGGGAAGACCAGACTCTTTCTAATGCACTTTCTTAGTATGAAGGATGATAAACATAAGATTTTGGGGTCTGAAAATATAATGTTGAGAGGTAGAGGATGGGAATTTAAAAATGCTTTTTTTTTCAAAAAGCATTTGCTACTTTAATATCAAAAAAATTCTTGAAAGCTCAAATGAACATGCTTTCTTATATCCTGATCAAAATTAATTGGCTGCCACCTTTAATCTAAGGGAAGACATTATGAAACTTCATCCATTAACGGTCGGTCCGATTGTTGGAGAAACGACTCCTACTCGAGCACGAATTTGGGGGCGAGGAATGGCGCATATCATTGAGGACCAACCCAGACGCTGTTTTGGTGCCTTACGCTTTCGAGAAAAAGAGAGCGATCAATGGAGTAAAGTGGTCACGTTTAAGATGAATCCGAATTTTGATTTAACTGGTATCGCTATCCTCGATAGGTTAAAGCCTGAGCAGCGTTATGAGTATCAAGTCGGCTACTTCTTTTCCGATGCGGAATTAGTGGATACAAAATTCGAGAGTTCTGACTGGGATGCTGTGAGTGCTGGACAGTTTCTCACCGCCTCAGGGGATAAAAGAAAGGCGCGGACGCTTGTTATTGGATCCTGTCGTTATTTACTGAAAACCTTCCTTGGTAATTTCTTTGATGATCGTGGTGATAAAGTATTCAAAACGATTTTAAAGGATATCATTCAAGGGGAAAACACCGATGTTCATCAGATGATTATGATGGGAGACCAAATTTATGCCGACGACTTGAACGCGTTTAATCCAGATAAATCCGTTAGTCAATTTTATCAACGCTATCAAGATGCCTTCTCTCAGAAACACATTCGTAGATTGATGAGTCAAGTTCCTACCTATATGACCCTCGACGACCATGAGATTGAAGATAATTGGCCAGCTAATTCTACGAACAAAGACTGGAAGACTCTTTTCCCAAATGCTATTCATGCATACCAAACGTATCAATTGAGTCACAGCCCTCTTATTCCCATCAAACAAGGACGATTGGAAGGGACCCCGAATAAGCTTTGGTACAAATATTCGGATGGATGTTGTGATATCTTTGTAACCGACTCCAGGACCGAGCGGCTTTTGGTTCCAAACGGGCAATCGGAAATGCTCAACTCTGATCAAATGCGGGGGCTTAAGCGGTGGCTGAATGATAAATCAGGGCAAGTGAAAATTATCGTATCCTCGGTCCCTTTTGCCCCAGATTCAGGAGCAACAGAATCTAATGACAAGTGGGCAGGGTTCCAAAAACAAAGAGAGGAAATTCTTACGCATATTGAGAAAAATCAAATTCGGAAGGTGGTATTTTTTTCTGGGGATGTTCATGCCTCACTTTCAATTGAGATGATTTCACGAACAAATTTGAAAATTATTTCTGTCATTTCCTCTGCTTTCTTCTGGCCTTATCCTCACCCATCTGCAGGGCATTTTCAAACAAAAGGGAGTATCGATGGTGGACAGGCTGGGCCTTTTAAATTGGCTAATCCTAGTAAAATTGTTTCTGACGATAATTTCACCAAAGTGACTGTTCGCCCTACTCAAATTGACGTAGAAATCATTGCACGAAAGAAAGCGAAGCGTTTAGGGAAAAGCACTCACAAATTTTGATTATTAAGGAATAGATTTGTTCTAGCTTGTTGTGAGAAATTTATGGTGCGGTTAGCTTCATATCTCAACGATATCCTTTTATTGGACGAGAACGTAAGGGGGTGAAGGGATAATTGAAGAAAGCCGCTACAAAAAGAGAAATGGTATTACGAGGAAATTCAGAAGAGTACTGGTAGAAGTTTTGGTCATCTTGATATTGGCTTTGGCTGTTTTACTGACCCGAGTTTAATAGGAGCGTAGGAGAAACTCTATCGGAATATCTTTTTGCGCTTGCGTGAACTCAATTAAGCTGATACTTCTCCTTGAAATTTAAAAAAGGGGAGAGACCTAGTCGCCTCTCCCCTTTTTGGGAAAAATCGTGATATGGGTGTTAGAAACGGCTTTGGCGTTTGTCGCCAAATCCACCGCCGCCGCCAAATCCGCCTCGTCCACCACCGCCGCCACCAGTGCGGGGGGCTTGGGGCCTGGCTTCATTAACGGTCAAGGTGCGGCCACCAAACTCTGTGGAGTTCAACGCTTCAATGGCGGCTGTAGCCTCTTCTTGTGAAGACATTTCCACAAACCCAAATCCACGTGATTGGCCGGTAAATTTGTCACTAATAATGTTGGCTGATTGAACGGTGCCATGCGCCGCAAATAAATCAGTTAACTCGTCCTGGGTTGCAGAATACGGCAATCCCCCTACATACAGTTTTGAACCCATGGGGTTCCTCCTTTTGAAAAATGATATTGCTTTTGGCTCGAGATGCAACAATCATTGGGAAGGGGTCGGCCGCGGACGCAAAATTGAGGCGACTGAAGGCAGGCACTTTCCAGGAAATTCTCGGGCAAAACAACACCGGTTACGGGCTTTCGTGATTGAATAGTTCAGAGCCAAGCCCCTAGCTCTGCATTAAGCAAAACCCTAGCATAACCATTTTTGAAAAGATAGAAGGAGAAGGCTTCGTTATTTCATGAATAGTTTCTTGTTTTTACGGGGTAACTGAAAATACTGTGAACTTCATTATGAAGCCGTTTTTTGAAATTGAATGAAAGGCTGCCTGTTCTTCATCGTTCTGGGTTAATTCTCATCCTTAAAATAGCTATAATGTCAAAAAGGAATTTTCTGAATGATGAAGAAAGCACAAAAACTCTATGAGATTGTTCCAAGTGCTTGGTTCTTGGCTGTTGGATTTATAGGCATTCTCTGTTGGGGGACTGGGACTTGGGCCAAGCCATCTCCTAGTCAAATATTACATCTGCAGGTTCCTATCTTAGGGACTTCGGTTAATACTCATCATTTGCCCATCGGCCTTGTGTCAAACATTGTCATTGATCTCTATGAGCGTCGGGATCAGGGGGGCTTACGCATACAATTTCATACTGAGCCTGGTCAGTTTTCCTTGTTAGCCAGGAAAGCTATTCATGATGCGATAACCCGAGCCTTGCATACAGCGAATCTTCCGGTTGACTCATGGACTATTCAGCTCAAATTTCCCTATGTGGGGTTGACCGTGTATGGAGAAAGCCTTTCAGCCATGGTGGCGTTAAGTGTTGTAAGTATGGTCAAGGGCGAACACCTATTGGAAGGCCGGATTTTGACGGGTACGATCACCGAACAGGGACAGATTGGGGCAGTGGGCGGGTTACAACTCAAAATCCTGGCCGCTTACCAGCAACATTTTCGACGGGTCTTTGTGCCTAGTGTGTATGATGAACGGGATGGTGATTGGCAGACACCGTTTCTCATGCATGTGTCTCCTGTCAGTACGGTTCAAGAAGCCTACCACGGTCTCACGGGGCGTCAGTTAGTTTCAACGTACTAGTTGCCTGCCTGTCTTTTGGTAAAATCCCGTTTACGGTTCGAAGATCTCACTCCTTCATAGGAAATTGATTTTAGGGATCAATTGAATAGGAAGCGTGGTTCGATAAGTGATGAACCTGTTGCTCAAGTTCTTCAATGCGTTCCAGTAATTCCAAAGCCACACTGACGCCTTGCCAATTGATTCCGAGATCATGATGCAGTCGGAGGCCGCGTTGTAAGCGGTCAAAGGCTTCAAGGGGAAAAAGATGAATGCCTTCGGGGTCAGGCTCAGGTAATTGCACGATTTCCCAACGTAGGCAGACTTCTAACATCTCATCGCCAATGCCTAACCGAGCACACATTTCCTCTCGACGCATTAAGCTGTGACTGAAGATCTCGGCGGTGACCTGTTCCACTGTGGGTTGGGGTTCGTCATCCATGGGTTCCCTCTTGAAGTAAGGACGAACGTGGGTCAGGGTGTTCGAATGAGGCTAACTGTTCATACAGGTGGTGTTCTTCGGGAGACGAGTCTTTGGGGATAACAATATTCAATACAACAAATTGATCGCCGTGTCCGCCTTTTCGCTTGGGAAGTCCTTTCCCTTTCAGGCGCATGCGTTGTTGCGGTTGACTACCGGGTGGAATTTTCAGACGCACGGGGCCAGATAATGTTGGGACTTCGACTTCGGTACCTAATGCTGCTTCCCAGGGCCACAGGGGGAGCGTGACGATGATGTCGGCATCTTTTCGTTGGTACACCGGATGAGGGGCGACGCGGACATGAAAAAATAAATCTCCTGGTGGACCTCCTCCGCGTCCTTGTTCCCCCTTCCCTTTCACGCGCAAGCGTTCGCCGGTACGGACTCCCCCGGGAATGCGGACTTCAATGCGTTGGGACTTTCCAGTGGCATCGGGTAGGTTCAGGGTCCGGCTAGTTCCCGTGAATGCTTCTCGGAGAGAAACAGGCAATTCCGTTTCTAAATCAGCACCGGCCATGGCGAAACCTCTGAACGATGAACCTTGGCCGCCTCCGCGAAACATCTGTTCAAAGGCGTCATTGAAATCGCCGCCACCTTGTCCGAATGGTGAGTGTGGATGTCTTCCTTGACCTCTTCCTGCTTGTTGCCGTGCTTGTTCATAGGCCTCGGCCTCTTTCCAATTCGGACCGTATTGATCATATTTTTGTCTGCTACCTTCATCGCCTAACACCTCATAGGCATCGTTGAGCTCTTGAAATTTCTTTTCCATCGCGGCCTTTTTCTCACCAGGGTGGAGGTCGGGATGATATTTGCGCGCCAGTCGCCGGTATGCTTTCTTCAGTTCCTTTTGATCAACTGTTTTTGGAACGCCTAAGATGCTGTAATAATTATCAGTCGTGTTAGCCATGTTTCATCCTGTGGGTTTACGTTGTCGTCTTATCTCCTAGTATAAACCAAATAGCATTTCACCGTGTAGTCTCATATTTGCTATTAAATCGACATTATTTTTATGCTCAAACCATGATGGTCTTTATCGTCATTTGAGGGTTTGGTGAATCAGCGCGGATGGGATTTCTCAAGTCACATTTGCCTATTGTATGCTTGTCGGGTAGCTTGAGATGGCGCCATGATGGTGTTCATACACGCGTGATGACAAAACTATGGAGGTTGGGTGGGGAACGCGAGTCGACGACTCTGGAATCTTGGGCAACCTTCAAAAAGGCGAGCTCGCCGGATCAAGCGACGCCGTTGGTTCCAAAAAATTCCCTGGAAACTCCTCTTGGGAATAGTTGGTTTGTTTCTGTTGTTCGAAATACTGACCCTTCCGATTGTCTCCATCTTTAGTCTCGAGACGAACAATCCTCAACAAACAGCCCTAATGCAGCAGCGGCTAGAAGAGGCTCGTGCGAAAGGTCAAAAGCTAAAGATTGATCATCGATGGGTTGTGCTGGCCAACATCCCTAAACATGTGCGTCGAGCCGTCTTGATTGCCGAAGATGCTCGGTTTTATCAGCATACGGGTCTCGATTGGCACGAGATAGGAAAATCAATGGAAACCAATTGGGAAAAAGGTCGAATCGTCAGAGGCGGCTCAACCATCACCCAGCAATTAGCCAAAAATCTTTATCTCTCCACTTCACGCGATCCAATTCGAAAATTTAAAGAATTGCTCATTACATGGATGCTGGAAGCGACGTTAAGCAAAAAGCGAATCCTAGAACTATATCTCAACATTATCGAATGGGGACGAGGCATCTTCGGCATCGAATCCGCCGCCCAACGGTATTTTCACAAGTCGGCATCCCAACTCACAAGAGTGCAGGCCGCGCGCCTAGCCGCCGTCATCCCCAGCCCCCTCCGCCACAAACCAACCAAACTCACACCTTTCTTAGAAAAGAAAAAAGGCGTCATCCTCGAACGGATGTCCACTCGCTAGGTCTGCCTAAACGAATGTGATTGCCGGGTTTCGCCTCGGCAGGCAAGGTCCTTTTGTTTCGGCAAAGGACCCAAAACCATGTTGGCCGTGGTGTGGCCCTTCGGGTTCCCTGCGCAGTCGCCGACCACGGCGGCGCACAAACTTGCTGCGCTCAAACAATGTGCGCCTTTTTCCCGGGGTTGGCTGCACTACTCGGTCACACCACAAGGCCAGAAGAGACTGCCGAAATAATGAGTCCTTTTCTGATGGCAGATCAACTCGCTTCGCTTACACCAGGCCCGCCGATTAAAAGAGCATCAGCCTCCAGGGCCCGCCAACCCGCGTCGGACTGGAAGAACAAGGATCTTGTCTTCTGGAAACTCTCCAACTCGCAGTCATATCCCATGTCTTGACATATTTCATCATTTAACCAAGAATCCATCTTGATAATTAGCCAATTCTGCCTTTCGAGTATTCAGGTAAAGGGGAAAAGGTTGGGAAGTCCTATGCGAAAAACTAGAGAAATATTTACCAGACGGAAAATTGAAGGTTCGCATTTTATGTGGAGCTATCTAAATATTGTTATTGGGAAAAGAGAATGCTGTGAGCAGCATATCCATTAAAATCGAAGTTGAATGCAATGATGTGCTCGAATGCCATGGGGATGTTCTGGTACTCAAACACTCTCAGAATACGTATGGCGTCGACCACATAGTAGTTGATCGTTTTATGTCGGAAAGGCTTATCACAAAAAACCAATTGCCCAAGCCTACTGGTTTTTGTCTTATTCAAGCCAAGGGTATAGTTGCAGCATCTGCAGTTATCTTTGTCGGTACGGTGCCGCTGTTTTTGTTTGGGTACGAAGAGATACGAGAGTTTGCTCGACGCAGTCTGACCAATCTTGCAGAGTCTGCACCAAACACGAAGATCGTTTTGGCTACTCTTCATGGGGCTGGCTATGGTCTTGATGAGACCGAAGCATTGGAATCCGAAGTTGCTGGATTTGTTGATGCCATCAAGGCAGGAGATTTTCCGGTCGATCTTCATACAATTAAAATTGTTGAGCGAAATCCAGGACGTGCTACTCGTTTAATGGCCGCTCTTGCCCAATTGTTGCCAGATAGTGCAATCCCGGTGTCGAATTCTTCAACTCAAATAAGCGATCGCTCAGCAGATATCTTGCGGTCTGTTGGTTACAATTCTGCAAGCAAACCATTCGTGTTTGTGGCAATGCCGTTTGCAGATGAAATGGATGATGTATTCCACTATGGGATAAAAGAGCCCATAAAGAATGCCGGCTTCCTCTGCGAACGTGCTGATGAACTGTCATTTACAGGCGACATAATGGAACGTGTCAAGAATAGGATAGAGCACGCTAGTTTTGTGGTTGCTGATCTTACTGGAGCGAATCCGAATGTATATCTTGAAGTTGGGTACGCATGGGGCTTACGTCGTCCAACAATACTATTGGCAAATGAGTCGGATGCGCCTAAGTTCAATGTCCGGGGACAACGTTGCCTTGTCTACAAACGAATTCGAGATCTGGAAATAATACTTTCTAAAGAAATCACAAACCTAAGCGGATCTTGAAGAATCAAACAAAAAACCAAAGCATTTGAGACTTCTTCCGATTTTTTGTCCCTTTTCCTTCGAAACGACGCCTGCTGTTCGGCCTTATTGGCGGACGCTCTTCAAGCCTTGGCGGGCCTTGTTTGAGCCTGGCGAGTTGGCCCGCCCTCTTGTTTCCTGCGTCCGCTTAATCTAAAGAGGCCGAACTGGGTGTCAATGGTTTTGGGTCCTTTTGCCGAAACAAAAGGATCTCGGCTGCCGGGCCGAAACCCGGCAAAATAAAAAATCGCTTGGGCAAGCGAATTCATACAATAAGGCAATACTCAGGCCTGACCGCCACTCATGCGTTAGCAGGCCGGCAAAGGAACGAAAACATGGCGAATAGAGACCTCAAGGATCAGGTACTTGCATTTATCAATGAGCTTACCGAGAAACAATTTGTAGAGTTGTTCTACAACGCAACACTGCGCCGGCACACCTCGGACTCTCTGCCAGAGGAACGAGGTCACTTCATTCTCGGACATGCCTCACTTGATCTAGATGCGAACCGGTGGGAGGTGGATTTTATCGGTCTCCCACGTGATGACTCTCCGTGGATCGATGATGCCCCAATCTGCCAGAGTGGCTGTTGCTCCAGCTGCAAGAGCGAAGTCAGAAGTTGGGCCAAAGAGCACACGTGTCCCATTTGCAGTACTGATGTGCATGGTACGTAGAGGGGCTAACAAATTTCTCCACCCGATGCCAACTTGCTGCGCTGTTTCGCAGCCGCTCATACTCGATGTTATACGGCGTGAGCGAAGTCGCGACTGATGGAGGGTTCGGAGTCAAGTCTTGCAGTACGACAGCGGATTGTCTAGCTGCGGCATAGCTGAGTGAAGTCGAAAGAAAATGGCGTGTCAGCAAGACCAAGCCCCTAGATTCCTTTCCTTTGAATCGACGCCTGCTGTTCGGCGCTCCGAGCGGGCGCTCTTGAAAAATTGGCGGACTTGTTCGAGCGAAGCGAGTTGGTCCGCTCTTCTTCTGTTTCCTGCGTCCGCTATATCTGAAAAAGGCCGAATTGGGCGTCAATGGTTTTGGGTCCTTTTGCCGAAACAAAAGGTCCTCGGCTGCCGGGACGAACCCCGGCTCAAGCAAACACTAAATGAAGAAACTATTGTTTGTGTGGTGAAAATCGGCTACGCAGGCAAACTGAAGAGATCATTTTTTTTCGATGACAAAGGGGTTGAGGCCATAACATGCGTTATTGGGGATGGGATCACGCAATACGTTGAATTTAACTCTTCCTGAGCAGAAAACGAGTCATCAGTCCACCAGTGTTTCGATTGATTCGTTTTCTTTCGCGAGCCCTTAGGTCTTTTTTCTTCTCTTTTGCGGTTTTCTTTTTTTCTTTTTGTTCCTTTTCTCCCCCTCTTCCTCCGCTATTTCTTTTAGCAACTCCTCCAAACTGGGTTCCCCGCTGGGATGTGCCAGTGTAAAGGCGTAATCCTTTTTTGTGAGTTCAATGACATCAATCTCTTGATCTAAAAACTCTTGAATCTCCTCAAGCCGTAACTTTTCTTCTTTGCTGCAGAACGAAATCGCAATTCCCTTTTTGACCCCACGCCCGGTTCTTCCCACACGATGCACGTAGTTTTCTGCCTTATCCGGCAAGTCATAGTTCAGCACATAATGCACATCAGGAATGTCGATGCCGCGTGCGCTGACATCTGTGGCGATTAAAACCTGACAGGCTCCTGCTTTAAATGTCTTCATCACCTCAGCTCGGTCACGCTGATCCTTTTCCCCATGAATCGTCAGCGTTTCTATCTCCACACGACCCATCGCCTTGGCGACCCGTTCAGCGCGCACTCGCGTCCGGACAAATACGATCACCCGGCTCTCAGGATTATCGGTCAGGAATCGCTCCAGGAAAAACCGTTTATCATCCATTTCAATGAACATCACATAGTGGGAGACATTTTTTGAGATACGATTATCCGGCGAGATTTGAATTCGGATGGCCGATTTTCTTACCTGAGAATACGCCAGTTTTTTGATGTCGGCATTTATGGTTGCTGAGAAAAAGAGCGTTTGATGGTTGAGTGGCAGCTTTGTTTTGATCGCATGGATATCTCCAATAAATCCGAGATCGAGCATGTGATCAGCTTCATCCAACACAAGGGTTTGCACTCGGTCCAGCAGAACATACCCCTGACTGATCAGATCAAACAGTCGGCCGGGTGTCGTAATGAGCACATCGATGCCCTTCTGGAGTGTTTGTATCTGCGGGTCCTGCTCAACGCCGCCATACATGGCAAACACCTTGACCTTAGTGTGTTTGGAAAGCTGGGCAAAGACCTCTCCAATCTGCATCGCCAGTTCGTGCGTAGGCACCATGACAATACATTGGATGCCATTGGAGCGTTGGCTTCTTTTCCACTGGTCAATCTGATTAATGATCGGGATGGCAAATGCTGCTGTTTTCCCCGTTCCTGTTTGGGCGATGGCCAGGACATCTTCCCCCGCCATGATCGAAGGCATGGCCTTAAATTGGATGTCTGTTGTTTTTACAAACCCGAGTCGGGACAGGTTATCTTTCAAAACATCTGAAATGGGATATTTTTCAAACTTCATGGCGTTTCCATACGTCTTATTCTCATTTAATTTGGCACAAAAGGGGTGGATGATTCTGATCTCAGACTGTGCCCCAGTCAACTTGGAAATGCTGAGACAGGCAAAAAACATGACGGGGCCTGTTGAAAAAACCACCAGCGGCGTTCTCGCCATTTTTTCGTGCTCACGTACAGAAGGTACGCTCCGGGCGTAAAAACGGCTGCGGTCTTGCTGGACGAACTTTTTTGAACAGGCCCGAAACCCGGCTTTATCAGTCAGGCATATTCGCTATATATTCCCCTTGTGCGATCCAAGAAAGCAGAGCTGCCGTTTAATAACTTTAGGCGGTTTCTTTTCTGACCGAAGATTTAGATAGAAGCCAAATTTCTTGCGGAAATTAATAACAAACGCACCAAATGGCACCAATCATCAATCCAAGTCAGAACCTTTATTTCCGCTCTAAGCGGGACTGGTGGATTGTTGGGTTGATTTGGATTGGCGTCTTCGTGAGTGTGGTAGGTGGAATCGTGCCGTTAGTTGTTGGAGGGGCATCTTGGATCGAATTGGTCTTGATGGTGGGTTTAGTGGTGGGAATGGATGTGTTGATGTTGTGGGTATTGTATGGCACAGGCTATACCATCACTTCTGATCGACTTATTATTCGATGTGGTCCTTTTACCTTTCCAGTGACCTTAAATACTATCGATTCTATCACTCCGACCAGGAGTCCTTGGTCGAGTCCTGCCTGTTCGTTGGATCGATTGAAAATTGTGTATGGGGTTTCTCACCAGAACATGATGATTTCTCCTGAAGATAAATCCGGATTCCTCGGCACTATTGTGCAACAATGTCCTACCTTAGAGATGTTCCAGGATCGAGTCATGAAAAAGACGGACTCTTCTTCCTCAGGGCTTGACCTGACCCTTCAGCCCCAGATTACTACCTAGTCTCAATCAACATTTTGCTATGTGAGGTCAGTTCCCTTCTTCTCGGGACAGGTTTGATCTAATAGGTAATAGACGGGGCAAAAACCGGTAAATCCACTTTGTAGTAATGTGACTCCCAAGATGCCCGGAAGCCATAACCAAGCAGGGTTTACATATACGCCCAGCAGCACTCCGAGTGTGATTAATCCGCCTGCAATGCCATCATGAATTTTTCGTTTAAGCATCATCGCATGGAACCTCCTTTAGACTAGGAATAACGTGAGAGGTGCATGTATCATTATCAGGGATTGCAACACATGGGTCCAAGGGCAATCAGGTTTGGGAATGATAGAGAAGAGGCATGGAGGGAATAGGATAATGTCGGTGGGTGAAGTAAATAAATCGGTGCTCAGGTGAATATCTTGACCGCCTAATAGTAGGAAGATAGACTGAGATTGTTTGGTATTTCATGGGCTGCTGCTTGAGTGGGAGAGAATCAAGACATGTTACAAGATACAGAAGAACGCCTCATTAAAATTCATTTCACGGGGTCGACACAGAAACTGCACATGCGGCTGTGTCGGCAGGTTGGACAAGCCGTGGCTGATTTTTCGATGATCGAAGACGGGGATACGGTCATGGTCTGTCTGTCTGGCGGGAAAGATAGCTATGGGATGTTGGATATCTTATTGTCGATGCAATCTCGTGCGCCCATTTCCTATAAACTGATTGCCGTCAATCTTGACCAAAAACAACCGGGGTTTCCTGAGCATATTCTTCCAAATTATCTGACAAAATTAGGTGTGCCGTTTCATATTGAAGAGCAGGATACGTATTCGATCGTGAAAGAATTAATTCCCGAAGGGAAAACGACATGTTCCCTCTGTTCACGCTTGCGCCGTGGGATTCTCTATGGGCTAGCAGAAAAACTTGGTGCGACCAAAATCGCCTTAGGGCATCATCGAGATGATATGATGGAGACCACCTTCTTAAACATGTTATTCAATGGGGCGCTCAAGTCGATGCCACCAAAATTGCGCTCGGATGATGGCAAACATCTGGTAATTCGTCCGTTGGCCTATGTTCGTGAAAGTGATTTGGCTCGCTATGGCGAGCTCCGAGACTTTCCCATCATTCCGTGCGATCTCTGTGGTTCGCAAGAAAACTTAAAACGGCAAGAAGTGAAAATGCTGCTTAAGGATTGGGAAAGTCGCTATCCTGGTTCTGGGGATAGTATGTTTGCAGCGTTAACGAATGTGAGGCCAAGCCATCTTCTCGACCGCCAATTATTTGATTTTTCCTCTATTGATCGACCTGTTCGATAACACGACCTTTCTGCTCCTCGAGCATTTACCAACATCCTCTTACGTTCAACTGATCTCTGATGATTGATGATCATCACTCAGACTCTTCTCATACGCCACTTATTTCTATAGGGCTGGTGGTAATCGTTGTGCTTCTGATCCCGATCGTTATTTATTCTGTTGGTCCTGAAGGGCCATTGAAAGTTGGAGATGTGGTGTTTGCGACGGATCGTCATCGCGTGAAATTTGTCGACTCAAAAATTTCTTTGGCTCAAGGGTACAGAGATTTTTGTATCCTGGAATCACGGGTCCAGTTGGTAGTACAGAAAATTGATCTAAATGCAGAGGAGGTGATTGTTGCGGAACCTATTGGTATGGAGAAAATCAATTTCCCGTATTGTCCGCCTCGGACTGCTGTTTTTCTCCAACACTATCAAGCCACGTTGAAAGCGGACTTTTGGGGAGGAATACGCGATACGCTCTCAAGTTTAGTCTCTGAAGGATAATTGAATGGTGAAAAGGGCTAGTCGCAGAGAGCTTTCGGTAGTCATCGAATAGAGCCAGTTAATTTAAGTCTTCAATTTGTCAGTAAATTGCTGGCGGAATTTAGCTACTTTCGGCCCGATAAGATAGGAGCAATAAGGCTGAGAGGGGTTCTGAACAAAATATTTTTGGTGATACTGTTCGGCAATATAAAATGTCGAAGCTGGAACAACTTCTGTCACAATGGGAGAGTCGAAAATCTTGTCTTGCGTTAATTGTTCTATCACTGTGTTGGCCGTAGTTTCTTGCTCAGGTGAATGATAAAAAATGCCTGAACGATATTGGGTGCCGGAATCGTTGCCCTGTCGATTTAATGTGGTGGGATCGTGAATGCCAAAAAATATTTCCAGAAGTTCCTTGAAAGATATGATAGTAGGATTAAATCGAATCTGAATGATCTCTGCATATCCGGTCGTTCCCGTGCAGACGGCTTCATAAGTAGGATTTGGGCGACCACCGCCCATGTATCCTGATTCCACAGATTCCACACCCTTGACCTGATCAAACACCGCTTCTAAACACCAAAAACAGCCCCCGCCTAATGTGGCGAGCTCGCTTGCTGGTGATTGGGTTGTATCTGTCATGAGGGACTCCATTTCGTATGTGATGGACGTTGAAAATACAAAGCCATTCCTTATATCCAAGGGTTATACCATGGCATGTTCCCTTCGGCTACTGAATATTGTGTGAGTAGCCCTTGTTCGCTATGGAAGTGATGCTATTGGTTGTGGAATCATCCAGCAGTTTCCGGGGTTTTTTGCTAAGGTAGGCGTCCTATGCGAATCGTTTGGGCCACGGATATCCATTTGAATTTTCTTCGTCCGCATGAGCGTGCAGAGTTTTTTGAGAATATTCGAAGTAAAAATTCTGACGCGGTCTTACTCTCTGGTGATATTGCGGAAGCACCGTGTCTGCAGGAGCTTTTTCTTGAAATGCAGCAAGCGATTGATGTGCCAATTTATTTTGTGTTGGGAAACCACGATTTTTACCATGGGTCTATTGAAAATGTGCGACGGGATACTCAAGCCTGGTGTCTGGCTCAATCGGGACTTCATTATCTGTCTGTCTTAGGGCCTATTGAACTCACACCCAAGACCGTCCTTATTGGACATGATGGATGGGGTGATGGGAGGTTGGGAAATTATGAGCAGTCTCCTGTCAGACTCAGCGATCAGGAATTGATTCGAGATTTTCGGGGACTGAACCATGAGGGCGTCCTTGCCAAGCTTCAAAAGTTAGGCGATGAGTCTGCCGACTATCTCCGTGAAAAGTTAGTCAACGTGTTGGACTCGTATGAACAGATCATATGTCTC
>WURV02162364.1:0-15445 GCA_011762755.2 Epimenia babai | reverse complement strand
GCGGTCATACTAATAGCTCACGGCGTTCGTTCTTCACCGCCTTCAATTTGTCTTTCGCCGAATAAGCCCTACGTACTCTACCCATATCAATTATTTTAGTGTATTACTTTCGCGGTTTTTTAACAATGCATTTACGTTTGTCCCCCTTCGTTTTTGTAACAAAACGCCCGGCAAAATACACGGCTAGTGAATTACAGTTTAAATTGAACTTTAATTATCGGACCCATTCTGCGCAAGACTGTAGACTTTCCTCGTAAAACAGTCGCTTGAGTGATCGCCCTTTGAAAATACCTTCGAACCCGATGCAGAATTTGCAGACGACATTTCCTCGGAAGAAAAAACAATAAGCGTTTTTATCCGCAATTTCTGATATTTTTATGGTAGTTGCCATGTATTATGTGCACCCCTGCCTCAGAGAGCGATCTGTAAGCACTAAAAGTGCGCACTATACACGGAAAAATACGGTATATATGTCACTGTTAACACTGATGTTTTATATACAGACGGGCAGCCATTGATGGTAACAGGAAGTGCTGCTGGTCATATTGCATTGTGGGACCTGGAGGGGCGGCGACTCAAATGTCAGCTTCGTGAGGCACACCATGCATCAGTCACGGGGCTACAATGTCTGGCATCAGAACCACTCCTCATTACATCGGCGTCTGACAATTGTCTCAAGGTATGAGCTTGTAACATGTATCCCTGTGATTATGTCTGTCTTCTGTCAGATCTCTATTTGATACACTGTCTCTTTTATTGTATTTTCATTGAATTCACTGCTTGGCTCCTTTACCTGATTTTTGTCGATTGTAAACGCTGCCTGACCTCCTGTTTTTTTATTGAATGTCAATCTGATGCATGGACTGTCTACGTGTCTTCTATCTTGTGTCAATTAATGACACTGGCTCTTCTATGGTATGTCAATTGGATATACTGCATGGCTCGCTGTTATGCTAACTGTATCAATTATTCAAACTCAGTGGCTCCCTCAGTTTTTTGTTGTGTTCATTGGATATCGTGCTTGGCTCCCCACCTTTTATTGTGATGTCATTGGGGGTAGCCAATGTAGTTCTTGAATATCTGGAGAGGAATGCACAGAAAAAGGTCTACATCTATCTGAGGTCCCATCAGAGGTATAGGTGTTCCTGCGCATTCCTCTCCAGATACCTTTTATTGTGCGTTGATTAGATTCCCTGCCCAGTTCCCTAGGGACCTTTATTGTGTGTCAATGATGCAGGTTTGGATCTTCGACATGAGTGATGGGGGAGGGCGCCTTTTGAAACAGCGAGCAGGACACAGTGCCCCTCCCAATCGAGTTCGTCACTACGGTCACAACGGTCACAACATTCTATCCGCGGGTCAGTTAGTCAATATTTCAGTATGACCATTAATGATTATCAAAGCCATATTGTACACTTACGTAACGACTGGTTAGTACATATATATATATTATATATAGCTTATGTTGGGTTGGATTCTTTTTGATTTGTTAAGCGTCATCTGACCATAGGGTAGTAATTTCTGGCAATGTGTTTTGCTTAAAACATCTCATGAAGCGTTTGTTGCAAAGCTCTGCCATTTGGCAGATGTTATCCCTGGGTTCATGTCTTTTAGATTTGTTATGCACATCATCATCGGGCTAAGGGGAAGTGATATCTGTCAATGTCTCAACAAACTTAAATTTTGTAAATGTTTTTAATGTTCCACGATAGTATTTTTCTGCCTCTTTGGCATTTTTGTTTTAATATCCTGATGAATGTTTTGAGGCCTGCTTGGTTTGTTTTAATATCTTAATGAGTGTTTTGAGGTCTGCCTTGCGTTTTTATATCGGAATTAGTGTTTTGAAGACTGTTTGGCCTCTTTTTTTAATATCAAAGTGTCTGGATTGGCTGAGGGTATAGGTTTTTTCCTGTGCATTTCTCTCCAAGTATCTGGAGGCTTCTTTGTTTTTTCTTTTTCATTTTTTTTTGGTTTTTATGGTTTTTATTATTATATCAAGTTTTTTTTCAAGTTTCTTACCTATATTCTAACATCTCAAGTGCTTTTTTATCGACATTTTTTATTCTTTCCTTATTTATCTTTTTTCCCCATTTACTTTTTTTCAGGTGCGCATCTTGAGGCCACCCTGGCATCTTGTTTAAATATTTCATGGAGTGTTTTGAGACCTCTTTGGCCTTTTGTGTTATTTCCTCTTTCTATATTTTGTTTTTTTTGTTGAATTTTAATTGAGATATTTGAACATTATTTAGCCACCTTATTCCGAGACACTTTTTAAATTATAGCCTTGAAACAAGAATACCAACACACTTGGGTCACTGCTAAACTAACACTATTGGCCTCAATGGCAGAATACATATATACTAATTTATTGTGATGCCTAAGGAAGCTGAGTGTCACAGCCGATGCCAACTGGTGTCAATTTAAGCACATAATAATCATTTGCTCTCATTGAGAAGTTCCCGCCTACTTTGCTATATAATCGGTCATTTAGGAGAACATGAAATAGAAGTTGTGTTGCAAATATTTCGCATCCATGAGCTTGGAACTGTTTCTAGACAATTATGGTACTAAATTATATATACATTTGCCTCAAATAACTATTTTTACTCTATTTTTTCCAATATATTGTAATTTTCACCACTGATTCCAAACTTCTGGCCACCAGTGAATGAAAGTTCATAATGAAAGGTTATATACAGAGATGATGAGATAGTGGTAGGGTGAGGGCCATGAAAGATGTATCTGCTTTGTCTGGGAGGAAGCATTAGCATCACCACACTGCAGGCGTACCCATAACCCATAAGGGCATGGCATAAGGGCATGGCTGATAGGGTTTTAACCCAAATGATGTGATAGCAACTATAGTGGTTGGAATGGGGACTACACCCAGAGTTCGACTACTAACAATCTAACAATCAGTTCACTAGATTCATAGCAGCATAACCCCGTACCGCACATGCCCCACCCCCGCCCCACCCACACTCAAGGTCACTATTTTACTCGCTTTGTTTTTGCGTTTTTGGAAGGTCAAGACTCGACCCTCCAATCTTTCTCCACGGTTCATGACAGCCACAACAAAAGTTTGGGGCGAGCCTCATTTGATAAATCTCACTCGAAGCGAACGGGGCTCCACCGAGACAAGTACATGATGTCACCAATCATAGACTTCGCTGCTGGTATGATTAATGGTTTAGTGTAGGAAAAATAAACACTACATGATGTCACCAACCATAGACTTCGCTGCTGGTTATGATTAATGGTCTTAGTGTAGAAAAAATAAACACTACATGATGTCACCAATCATAGACTTCGCTGCTGGTATGATTAACTGTCTTAGTGTAGAAAAAATAAACACTACATGATGTGTCACCCCTTATTGACTTCATCACTGCTAAAAATGTCTTTATGTAGAAACACTACATGATGTCACCCCTTATTGACTTCACCACTGCTATAAATGTCTTTATGTAGAAACGCTACACGATGTCACCCATCATTGGTCAAATAATGAAATAACCCATTATTATGCAAATGTATTGCATAGCTAGCAATGCTATTTGCAATATCAATGTAAATTTATCATTAATTTCAATAATTCTACATTTTTGACTAAAATTATTTTTACTTTAAAAACTGATCATTTGATCAAGCATCATCGTGTCTACTGTGAAAAGATATGTGATCAATATAACTAAATGTTCTATATGTATAATGGGTCTCACGGTGTCACTATTTAATCCTTTACTAATAACTTTACTTACATGGCACCCCACAGTTATATATCTATATCGGATGAACAAGTTATTCCAGTAGAATGCTTCTGATACTTGTAGTAATAAATGACTGTTTTGTGTAGAGGCAGCTCGTGAGAGTGACTGGGACAATATTGTGGCGGTCCATCGTGGCCTTGCAGTGACCACTACATGGACTTACCAGCGGTCAACGATGGGTAACCACAAGTTCTTGCATGAACGATTTAACAGTGGAGCCGACTTAAAGGACTCTACAGCCACGGTTGGTACAATTGCGGTGTACAAAAAACCTTACAACTATAGTTAGTGGTGTAAAAAGACAGCTAGAGTGATAATTAAGGGTGTAACAAGACAAATAGAGCGATAGTGCTGTAAAAAGACAGCAAGTGCGAAGGCTAGTGGCATAAAAAGACGGCTAGAGCGAAGGTTAGTGGTGTAAAAAGACAGCGAGAGCGATCATTAGTGGTGTAAAAAGGCAGCTAGAGTGATGGTTAGTGGCGTAGAAAGACAGCTAGAGCAATGGTTAGTGGTGTAAAAAGACAGCTAGAGCAATGGTTAGTGGTGTAAAAAGACAGCGAGAGCGATCATTAGTGGTGTAAAAAGACGGCGAGAGCGATCATTAGTGGTGTAAAAAGACAGCGAGAGCGATCATTAGTGGTGTAAAAAGACAGCGAGAGCGATCATTAGTGGTGTAAAAAGACAGCTAGAGCAATGGTTAGTGGTGTAAAAAGACAGCTAGAGCAATGGTTAGTGGTGTAAAAAGACAGAGCAATGGTTAGTGGTGTAAAAAGACAGCTAGAGCAATGGTTAGTGGTGTAAAAAGACAGCGAGCGTGATGGATAGTGGTGTAAAAAGACAGCGAGCGCGATGGTTAGTGGTGTAAAAAGACAGCTAGAGTGATGGTCAGTGGCGTAAAAAGACAGCTAGAGTCATGACTAGAGGTGTATCAAGATCAGATATATGGTAGTTACAGATCATTGAGGCTATCATTAATGTTGTATAAAGACCACCAGAGCTATGGTTAGTGATCTATTCAGATCAGTAAAGGTATGATTAGTTTAAAGATTTTTTGTTATTTGTTTAAAGAATGCTAAAGCTCTAATTAGTTGTGTGTTCAGACCGCTAGAACTATTATTAGTGGTGTATAAAGACCACTAAAGCGATGATTACTAGCGTATAATCACCACTAGAGCCATAAGTGGTGTATTAAGACTTGTACAGCTATGTTTTAGCGTCCTTATCACATTCATTGTCGCATTTCCACCTTTAAAGATAAAGTTTTAGTGTCCTTATCACATTCATTGCCACATCTCCACCTTTAAAGATGTAGTTTTAGTGTTCTTATCACATTCATTGTCACATCTCCACCTTTAAAGATGTAGTTTTAGTGTCCATATCACATTCATCGTCACATTTCCACCTTTAAAGATGTAGTTTTAGTGTCCTTATGACATTCATTGTCACATATCCACCTTTAAAGATGTAGTTTTAGTGTCCTTATCACATTCATTGTCACATCTCCACCTTTAAAGATGTAGTTTTAGTGTCCGTATCACATTCATTGTCACATCTCCACCTTTAAAGATGTAGTTTTAGTGTCCTTATCACATTCATTGTCATATCTCCACCTTTAAAGATGTAGTTTTAGTGTCCGTATCACATTCATTGTGACATCTCCACCTTTTGTGTGTTCGCAGTGCGTTGCAGTGACGGGTTGTGGTAACTTTTCTCTCATTGGCTACAGCTCTGGACACATTGATGTTTATAATTTACAGTCTGGCTTATATCGTGGGTCATTTGGTGCAAAGAGAGGTAAGCTCTTAACCCATCCCATTCTGGGTAGGTTTCTTCCACTTGTATAATGTGATGTAGTTCCACATATCCACAATGTACCGTACATCCGTTCTTAATTTTTAGCATTCCTATACTAAGCCTCCATCAGTATGGTCATGTGATATCTGCTGTTGATCGCTCAATATACTACTGTCATATTACGCATTTGTCACTGTTGACAATACTATTAACAGGCCACCATAGTCTTACGTGATATCTACTATTCACACCCCATCATACTCTCATGTGATATCTACTATTGACAGCCCACCATACTCTCATGTGATATCTACTATTGACAGCCCACCATACTCTCATGTGATATATACTATTGACAGCCCACCATACTCTCATGTGATATCTACTATTAACAGCCCACCATACTCTCATGTGATATATACTATTGACAGCCCACCATACTCTCATGTGATATCTACTATCTACAGTAGCAAAAAGCATCTTCAGTCTTGTCTACCCGTGGATGGTCTCTATAGCCCTTGTTCAGTGGTTGTGTGAGGGATATTACCCTGTGATGTTGTTGTGTTCCGTATGATCTCTGGCTACTTACCTTTTCTCATACTCGTCATCTGAATGTAACTCATCAACGATCACAGACTCAGCGGAGTATGCGACATTAGTAGCCGGTCTGTGGGTGTTTTAAAGCAGTTAGTTACATGTAGGGGTATAGCTTCACTGTCTGCCCAGAATTAATGGTTTTTACTCTGCTGTTAGTGTTTTCCACCATATCAAATAATGCTAATATGTCTGTTGTGTTAATCATAGCATGCCCAGCCAAGCTTTATACAGGAGTAACAGCAATGGCTTCATGTCATGATCATGGTAGATCATCATGTCATATCTCTCATTGGTAGCCCATAAGATGGGGGTACGGAGCTTAGTGACAGATGGACTCAATCAAATCACGATATCAGCGGGTGGCGAGGAGCGGCAAATCAAGGTTTGGCGTTTCCACATGAAGGATTTGTTGGCGAAGGTTGTGTTAAAGTCATGCGTCTCTCAGCTCATCCTGCATCGTGAGAGGTGGTTGTTTTATGCAAGGATATCACTGTGCCATTACATCTGTACTTATTTACTACTCTGTACAGATGTACAGATTTTAAAATTAGATTCTGCTTGGATTTTTGCGTATTTTTTAGTTAGATTCTGCCAGCATTTACTTCACACAAGCTTATGCTCGGTGAACTTTTCTGATCGGACTTCGTCTGTCGTCAGTCCCTCCGTACGATGTTAACATTTTCTTAAAAAACCTCAAAAACCATTCATCCTAGAGCTCTGCCATTTGGCAGATATTCTCCTAGGGTTAGTTTCTAGATTTGATAAGCATATCATCAGACCTAGGGAATGTAATTTTTGGCGATGTTTGTGTTTTCACTTAAAAGAACCGTTTGTGTGCAGTTTGGCAGATATATTGGGTTGGTCTATTCTAGATTGTTAATCATATCATATCTCAACCAAGGGGTAGTAATATGTTTGTATTCTATCAGCTCACTTGAGCTTATGCTCATGCTAATGAAGATTGTAATTTAAACCTGATGAAATTCAAATATATTGAAAATAATTCTTAGTTAGAGCATTTTTCAAATACTGACTGCATGATGAAGGTGCTGATAATTGTGTGCTTTCAGTTCACTGTTGGCTGTGGCCCATGATGACTTCATTATTTCTGTGGTAGATATCAATACACGGGTCATTGTGAGAGAATTCACAGGACACTCAAGCAGAGTCACTGACATGGTCTGTACCACACTCAAACAGGGGTGCTAACATGGTCTGTACCACACTCAAACAGGGGTACTAACATGGTCTGTACCACACTCTAACAGGGGTGCTAACATGGTCTGTACCACACTCTAACAGTGGTACTAACATGGTCTGTACCACACTCTAACAGGGATACTAACATGGTCTGTACCACACTCAAACAGGGGTACTAACATGGTCTGTACCACACTCAAGCACTAACATGGTCTGTAGCAGACCCAAACTTATGTTTCGGTAAATGTAGGTCATCTCCCCTAACAGTTCATTTTACAGTGATGTTTTTAGTTTCCCTTTATATACTAGTGTAAATACTACTACGTTTCAGTGTTTCAGCCCTGACTGTCGTTGGCTCATTTCTTCATCGATGGATGGCACTATACGGACATGGGACATGCCATCAGCCTGGTTCGTGTCTACTCCCTCATCCTTATCGTAGTACATACTACAGTGTGCTGCAATCATGAGTCCATACATGATACATTCTTTGTTTAGTTGTTGGTTAAACATCCTGTTAAACCGACAGTTATACATACTGTTATACATCCTGTTAAACCGACAGTTATACATACTGTTATACATCTTGTTGAACCTACTGTTATACATACTGTAATACATACTGTTAAACCTACTGTTACAAATACTGTTAAACATCCTGTTAAACCTACTGTTATACATACTGTTAAACCAACTGTTATGCATACTGTTATACATCCTGTTAAACCTACTGTTACACATACTGTTATACATCCTGTTAAACATACTGTTATACATACTATTATACATCCTGTTAAACCTACTGTTATACATACTGTTAAACCTACTGTTATACATACTGTTATACATCCTGTTAAACCTACTGTTATACATCCTGTTAAACCTACTTTTATACATCCTGTTAAACCTACTGTTATACATACTGTTAAACCTACTGTTATACATACTGTTAAACCTACTGTTATACATCCCCTTAAACCTACTGTTATACATCCTGTTAAACCTACTGTTATACATCCTGTTATATATCCTGTTAAACCTACTGTTATACGTACTATTATACATCCTGTTAAACCTACTGCTCTACATACTGTTATACATCCTGTTAAACCTACTGTTACACATGCTGTTATACATCCTGTTAAACCTACTGTTATACGTACTATTATACATCCTGTTAAACCTACTGTTATACATACTGTTAAACCTACTGTTATACATACTATTATACATCCTGTTAAACCTACTGTTATACATACTGTTAAGCCAACTGTTATACATACTGTTATACATTCTGTTAAACCTACTGTTATACATCCTCTTAAACCTACTGTTACACATACTCTTATACATCCTGTTAAACCTACTGTTATACATCCTGTTAAACCTCCTATTATACATACTGTCATATACATACTGTCGTATACATCCCGTCATTTAAATCATGTCATATACATCCTGTAATATACATCCTGTCATATAAATCGTGCCATATCCATCATGTCACATAAATCCTTTAATATACATCCCGTCATATCCATCATGTCATATACATCCTGTAATATACATCCTGTCATATAAATCGTGCCCTATCCATCATGTCACATAGATCCTGTAATATACATCCCGTTATTTAAATCATGTCATATACCTCTTATAATATACATCATGTCATATACATCCTGTAATATACATACTGTTACACACTGTGTGCCGCTCACTCGTGGTTATGTTGTGTGTTGTCCATCCTTCTAGAAACTGTTCTGTGGTTACTCTATTTTTTATTGGTGTCTCCAATTGCCAACTATATATTCGTGGTCACTTATTTCTGTGTGTTTACATGTGATGTCTTTACACTAACATCTTTTTCACGTTTTTATCCACAGCCTCATCGACTGTTTCTCTATAGACTCTGCCGTCACATCTCTCACTTTTTCACCAACTGCCGATTTTCTGGTGACATCGCACGTTGATGACCTTGGCCTTTATCTGTGGTCTAATATGACCTTATATAATTACATATCACTGCAGCCGTTACCTGATCATTACCAACCCCCCACAATGGAGCGCCCCGTTACAGCACGCTCGACCAACGGTATTATCTAGTGTCTATGACACACGTCATCCACTCATAGCTATCATATGAGTGCTACTTAAGATAGCTATCATACGAGTGCCACTTAAGTTAGCAATCATACGAGTGCCACTTACGTTTGCTATCATATGAGTGCCACTCAAGATTGCTATCATACGAGTGCCACTTAGATAGCTATCATACGAGTGCCACTTAAGATAGCAATCATACGAGTGCTACTTAAGATAGCTATCATACGAGTGCCACTTAATATTGCTATCATACGAGTGCCACTTGAGATTGCTATCATACGAGTGCCACTTGAGATTGCTATCATAGGAGTGCCACTTGAGATTGCTATCATACGAGTGCCACTTAAGATTGCTATCATACGAGCGCCACTTAAGATTGCTATCATACGAGCGCCACTTGGGATTGCTATCATACGAGCGCCACTTGAGATTGCTTTCATATGAGAGCCACTCAAGATTGCTATAATACGAGTGCCACTTAAGATAGCAATCATACGACTGCCACTTAAGATAGCGATCATACGAGTGCCACTTAAGATTGCTATCATACGAGTGCCACTTGAGATTGCTATCATGCGAGTGCCACTCGAGATTGCTATCACACGAGTGCCACTTGAGATTGCTATCATACGAGTGCCACTTGAGATTGCTATCATACGAGCGCCACTTAAGATTGCTATCATACGAGCGCCACTTAAGATTGCTATCATACGAGCGCCACTTGGGATTCCTATCATACGAGCGCCACTTGAGATTGCTATCATACGAGCGCCACTTGAGATTGCTATCATACGAGCGCCGCTCGCAGCAAACTGCATGTCTGAGTGTACGAGTTAGTTGTAACAACACGTACCAGACTTGGATTAATCGCGTTATTCTCAGTCACAATTATCCTTTATTTCTCATTGTTTCACGATATACAGATAACTAGGGTAGATATGTTAGAAATGACTAGACCAGCAATTTTACTATCATACGAGCGCCACTTAAGATTGCTATCATACGAGTGCCACTTAAGATAGCAATCATACGAGTCCCACTTAAGATTGCTATCATACGAGCGCCACTTAAGATTGCTATCATATGAGTGCCACTTAAGATTGCTATCATACGAGTGCAACTTGAGATTGCTATCATACTAGTGCCACTTGATTGCTATCATACGAGTGCCACTTGTAGCTATCGTACGAGTGCCACTTAAGATTGCTATCATACGACTGCCACTTGAGATTGCTATCATACGAGTGCCACTTAAGATAGCAATCATACGAGTGCCACTTAAGATTGCTGTCATACTAGCTATCCTACGAGCGCTGCTCGCAGCAAACTGCTTGTCTGAGTGTACGAGTTAGTTGTAACAACAACACGTACCAGACTTGGATTAATCGCGTTAATCTCAGTCACAATTATCCTTTATTTCTCATTGTTACACGATATACAGATAGCTAGGGTAGATATGTTAGAAATGACTAGACCAGCAATTTTACTGTTGATTTTACTACAGATGCTGATGCGATACCTGATGGCACATCCCAGGATGCATCAGTTGTGATCGAAGGTGACGAGTTTAAATCAGCAGCCCAGATCAGTGATGAATTAATCACATTGTCCTTGCTGCCTGAGTCTCGTTGGCGAAACCTGCTGCAGCTCGACATCATCAAGGTACAGACAGTACATATGGTACACACAGGATGTGGCCGGGTGATAACGGGGTCAGCACGTAATCCCATACACCGTGTACGGAAAGGGGAGATAATGGGATCATGATACCAGGCTTGGTAAGGGAGTGACAACTGGGTCATTGCATCCATTGGCTATAGAAGCAAGATACAGTATGGGGCAGAAAATACAACAGGAACGTCACATGCATCTATTGAGGAAGGGGAGTTAACCGCATAGATTTTGTAATTGCAAAATTTAAAGGTAAACTCGTTAGTTGTCGTAGGGGTTTGTCGTGTGTTTAGCATAGCTGCAGTAATATTTTACTAGTGTTATGGTTCTACTAGGTTGATAAATTTTATATCATTATTTAGTGTTAATAGTGCTTGTTATTATTATAATTAAAAAATTGTCTTTGTAAATTAAATACTTTGCAAGTTGTAGGTAGGCGTTTAAAGTTAATCATTTAGTCAAATTATATATGTTCTGTAGACTAAATTTTCCCCTGTAATTAAGTTCTATTGTTGTCATTTGCCAGTGAATGTTTGTTTAGCTATTGCGTAAGTCTGTAGTCTGCTAATCTCTGTACAAACAATCCTTTGTTGTATCTGTCATACACGTCTGACCCCAGTCTTTTAGGAATACCCTTGTTTTTGTACAAATTTGCAGTTAGGCAGACATTTCATTCGTTGTGTTAGGCTATGATTTAACTTATGTGTACTTTTTATTGTGTTATACAATATAATTAGTTATTACACCAAATGCATATAGGCGCTTTAGAGACATACTAGTTTTTAGGGTGCCTCCAAAACAAATGAATTATTATTATAAATTTTTGGGTTGTGTGGTGTCGGTCAAGAGAAACTCCTGACATTTATAATGTTAACATTGGTGAATGGTGATGTGTACTGCATTATGAAGCTCATTCATGATTTCCAGCGAAGGAACGCCCCAAAAGAACCTCCCAGAGCACCAAGAGCTGCTCCGTTTTTCCTCCCCACAATTCAAGGCCTCGATTGTCACTTTGATCTCAGTAAAGAGAGTCTCGTGGAACATGAGGTGGTCATTTGTGGTAACTATAATGAATCAGTTAAGACACTACAAGATATAGAGATGTCGGTGGATGCTATGTTAGCCATATTATAGTGTGAGGGTAACCCAGGTTGCTTGGTACAATATGCCTTATCTACCTACGCATGCGACGACTGAATCTGTTGCACTACTTGTTGGACTACTACATGTTTGACTCAATGAGTAGGAAGGTGAAGGGACGAAGTCTCATGGAGTGCAACTATGAAACAATGTGACCCAGAGAACACTCCTCGTCATCAACCATGTGGTCGCCAGTAACGAAGCAGGAGTGGAGTTCATCAGCTCCCTGAGCAAATGAACAGCTTTCCTCAGGATTCACTCTCCTCACTCCAAGAAGGAAGGGGCTGAAAGAGGTACGCTGTCTAGACCTGCATTACTTCATCCTGGTCAACATACCATGGTTGGTAGAGACTATTTCTCAGCGATCGAATAGATTTATATAGAGAAGAAAGTGAAGGTGATCAACCTTGGTAGGTGGAACATGCGAACACTGGTGCATAACACCGAGGTACGTGGAACATGCGAACACTGGTGCATAACACCGAGGTACGTGGAAAATGCGAACACTGGTGCATAACACCGAGGTACGTGGAACATGCGAACACTGCTACATAACACCAAGGCAGATAGACTAGAAAGAATGTTACTGTTCACCAAAAACCAACTCGCTACAACATGGTCATAGCAGAACTTTGCAGAAACCCATCTATAACGTCAGCCTACAGAACATTGTAATTGGGGCACCGCATTACGTGCTAGTGACACCTTGGTGTGGTGCCGACCATCGCTTTATCGTGTCAAAGTGTAAACTCCACATGCTGATTACAACGGCTCTACGGTCAAATGACATGAGAAAGGATTAACCTCTCCAAGCTCAAGAGTGGAAAAGTTGCAGATAAACTTTCTCATGACCTGGGCAGCAGGCTAGCACACAACATCATGCAGGATCATCAGGACAAAGAGCAGTGGGCGGCATTCAGAGATGCTTTGGAGGAACTGGGTCGATGAGTGCACGAATGACAGCAACTGCCATCACATGTGGACAAACTAAGAGATGGGTTGATTCAGGAATGGTCAATGGGTGAACATTAACCAGGATGTGTTTTAGCGGCTGATGAGGTTGATGCATCTACAGATACAGGCTGTAATCGCTTCAGACCTTGACATCGTCCGCGCATGCATTCGACTAGGTGAAGCAGTTTAAGCATGCCAGGTTGATCGTTGCGGGCAGAGATGGCAGCCTGCAGCATGTTCCATGCATGCTCAATGGGATTGAGATCAGGTGAGCGAGCTGGCCAGTCTATTCTGTTGATTCATTCATCCCTAAGGTACTCATTCACAATGAGGACGGGCATTATCATCCATCAGAACAAAGTCTGGACCAATATCAGCAGCCAATGGCCGTCGAGGGATTCATCGCGGTATCTGACACCGGTTAGCGTGCCGTTTTCAATGGCAGGGAGGTCTGTACGATGCGTACTGTTATAAATCCTGTCATGTATTATACATAAATTTGAGTGTATCATCTTACATGGGTGACCCTGAAGAAGTTTTGGGTAGGGTGTGTGCGCGCATGCGTGGTCAGTCAGCACTAATAGATATCACTGTGCAATATCTCATTGTGATGAACTTAATGAGCAGCAGTGGGCATTATTATCTTGTAGTATAATGTTCATGGTGGGAGTCGCGTTAAATTAAAATGAACTAATTGACTCCACAGGACAGCAGCAAGATGGATGTGGTGATGGTGAATGCCACTGACTTCGGTAAAAGTTTGCTGTCTGCCAACAGCCAAGATGCATGTAAGGAAGAGCGTTACACCATATACTCCACTCTCTGGTGTGTGGTGCCCTTATATTACCCTCTCCATGCCACCTTGAATGTATACATACAGTACCATTGATCTAATGCTGATCAAATAATGAAATGCAACTTGACATACGGTCCTCAAGGTGTAAAAATAAAACGGGATTCAATAACTTTTATATACTAATAATATTAATATGGCTAAAAATTGTTATTCCAAATTCCCCCTGTGTATGTTACAGGTATAAGGACTGTATTAGGTCCTCGCCCTGGGTAACATTCATAAATAAAGCACTACAATATTAGTCAGGTAGTCTTGACCATACAATCCAGCCGTGAATTAGCAAAAGGCGCCTTTACCCAGCCTGTCAATGAGATTATGTAAGAGTCCCCCCCCCCCTCGAAATTTCATCTCCTGCATCAGATGTGAATCGTGCCTGGTGCTGCATCTCATTGAGGTCACCTTTCAACAATCTCATCGTCCATATTCATCACCTATCACATCTAGTTTGACCAAGTGCTCGACATAGGTGGGCATCTGAACCCGTGGCCTGGAGTGATAATGGTTAAATGTCGGCCCACTGGCCCTCTGGTCATCCCACTCGGTGGTTTACACTACCACAATGAATGAGGCTAACAATATTCAGTGAAGTGTAAACCACACTCAAGGCTAGCTTTGTGATGGGCCAAATCTGGCGTGCCTATTTGGACATACATTCAAACATCTGTCTCAATACCTATCTCATGATTGGTCTCAATTATCTGCTCCTTGCTGCAGAATTACTTCCAATAGCTGGTATCTACACCATACAGACATGGCTGCGTTTGGGGCCTTGTCCTCCCTTGGCCCATCATCCATAGACACGGAGATCCGTAGCCTGTCCCCAGATGGTGGTGGATCAGTACAACTCATGCACAAGTTCCTCGCCTGTATTGGGACCGTGCTCCAGACAAACCGACATTATGAGATTGCCCAGGCATTCCTCGGCCTCTTTCTGAAGGTTACTGCGTATTTTTATAAAAATAGCCCAGAACTCAGCCACGATTGGCTGCATCATGTTCTGCATGCTTCATAACATTGTGAGTTAGTCATAGAATATACGTCTCGACTAGTTGACGACTGTACACAAAATAAATATGTATAATCATATTGTTATACAAAGGCGGAATGGAGTTTTCGTTAATCCCAAAGCTTGCCAAGATATATGCATTATGTGTGATGATGAACCATTATGCTGACATATAATCGGTAGCGTTCAATCGATATTATACAGTGCGAGTCAAAAAAATGTCCCCCTTTTTAATAGCCCTGGGTGACGCCCATCATGTCAAATATTAATATGTATGTATGTATGTATGTAACGATAGGCCGATTCTCCACAAGGGGGAATCGTCTGAGCCAGATTTGGCCCTTTACAAGA
>WURV02162353.1:0-15445 GCA_011762755.2 Epimenia babai | reverse complement strand
GGCGGGGTGATATGTGAGTATCGAAGGTATTGTATATGCGCTGAACAGCTGCCAAAAACCATTTCATTGTAAACCGCGTCTGACGGCCTTTATTGGCTAATACTTGCGGTATATAAATGTTGTACTTTTACCTTTTTAGATTAGGTAATTGTGACTGGTGTATATAATGTCCAGCATTAAATGCATCTGGGCTATTGTTTCGTGTTTGTAGGGAGTGTTACAGGATCACAATGTTTACCTGCTCCCGGCCGGAATCAGCCTAGAAGGTCACGTGCTCATTGAACAGTGAGTAATGACTAACGGTACTCACCATGTTCCATGTTTATAGTATAGGGATAGTATTGGCTCATGGTACACGCCGCTTCCATTGAACATTGCCCCGCGGAAAATGGAAAGTGAAAGCTGCGGTTTTGGCACCGCTTTATTACTGGTAGTAAATGTCAGTCACACTTATTCTTATCGCCACCTTGTACCCGTAAGAAATTTTACAATAACCCACTCCACGATTAATCTTTCTCGATAATCATCTTGCTCGTTTCCTGTTATGGACACCAAGGCGAGGGGGTGGGGGGTTTCTTTGCTTGTCTGGACTAAGTCTCTCGATTTCTCGCATGAAGGACCACGTTTCAACCAACCAATGCACGGTTGGCGCCACCGAATGCTGCACAATTGTTACGTCACGGTCATTATAGACTGAGTGCCGTCATGTATTTCGCTTTTTCCATCGTAGCAAGTCCGTCTGTATCGTCAATCTTCAGCAACTCTTTTCTGGAAACCTTTACACACATTTTCACGCGGAAATTTGTCTTTTCAGTCCAATCTTGTTTGATAATAACGAAAGTGACGGTCACTAGAGATGGAGATATCATTTGTGAAACACCCGCGCCATCTCCTGCTACGTTATGTTATTTTAATTCTTTTTTCTTATAAATTTTTTTCGATCTATCTCAGCTTTAAATTCACGTCTATGTAATAACCGATGAATTGCCTATATACGCGATTGTTCGCAGGAACTGCCGAATTTCGACGCACTCGCCTTTCGCCGCCCACAATATCGCGGTAGTGTCGAAGGACGCCGGCATGCGGGATGTGTGGTCAGCTATACTGACCGCTGCCAAGGCTACGGTCACCGCCAGCACACCGCAAAAAGCCAACATCAGTACGTAAAAATAAAGTCACGTACCAAACTTTAGCAAGTTTGTCCATTATTTTTATGTATATTTCGAGAATTACGTGAATCTAACCATTTTTTTCTGTAGCCTTTATACATTAAAATTATTATTGATGGAGACATAAAAAGTGGAAAAAACAAGGTTTTAGAGCTACATTAATAATGGTAATAATTATCTGTCACACTAAGCACATGGCTTTATGATTTCTTTCTGGAGTTGCCCACTGCCCGTGTTTGGCTCATTTCATCGAGTGGGAGGCGCGAGGGAAACCACCGCGTTTGTGGAGGTTCAAATTCGCGCGTGAGAATCTGCGCTCCTATCCACTGCAACAGCAAATGATATAGTTGTCTAAATGATATACGAGTCTAGCTGGTACGTGTCGTGAGCAGTGTGGTCAACGACAGTCTCTTGACTCTTGTGTCCAAGGACATTAAGACGTTTGTATGTTTTTACGTATTCATTTGCCATCCAACTGAAGACTGCTGCGTTCCATTGGCGACTGACATCGTAAGATCGATGTTATATCTTGAGAATTACACTACGTTCACTACTTTAAATACATTATTTTTACATATTTTACATTTTTAGTGTATCACGCAATAGCTCGAAATATGCGGGTATTTTGCGTCTACAGAATCTATAAAATCTCAAGAAAGACACTTACGCAACTAAGTTTCAGAGGCGTTTTTTGTAATTCCAGTTTCCAGTTTCCTGTGATACTTTTTGCGATTGAATAACCTCAGATTCCTGTTCCAGACAAATCGGTTTTCGCCGTCGTCACAGACAGAACTTGCACGGCAGCCGTTGTGAACAAGGCGAGGAGACTCCACATCCAGTTGGTGTCCACCGAATGGTGTGTCCAGTCGCTTATATTGAGAAAGCTCTGTGCCTTCACGGCTATACCTCAGTACAGACACGATTTTGAACCTTCGGAGTCATGAGTCCCGCCATAACGAATGTAGACTGGCTCGGTAAACGGCGATTTACGTCGTAAACGTCGTGTTGGTCCCTGTTAATTTGTGCGACGGAAACATCCGTATGACGTGACAGGCACAAATTACGGGAGTCTGTCTTCTGTAGAGGGAGGGGAAGAAGGAGAAAGGTAGGGAAGGGAGGAACGAGGGAAATAGAGGGAAGGGGAAAAGAGGTAGAGACGAGATATAAGAGGGAAGTAGAGTGAGGAAGAGGGAGGGACAGTGGTAGATGGGAGGGAGGTAGAAGGGATGGAGGGACAGTGGTAGATGGGAGGGAGGTAGAAGGGATGGAGGGACGGTGGTAGATGGGAGGGAGGTAGAAGGGATGGAGGGACAGTGGTAGATGGGGAAGAGGGAGAGAGAAAAGGGAAAAGGTAGGAAGCGGAAGGAGAGAAGTAGAGAGGAGAAATAAGGAGGGAGAGCTAGAGAGGAGGGGGCATGATAATAACTCATAAAGTACAGTCATAGACACAGCCTCATGATGGCATGTGGAGTATGGGTGTGTTCATATCTGTATACTACACGCCAGTCTCTGTCAGTGTGACAACCTCACTCACTAACTCATGTCTACGTCGGTGCAACAGACGTTAAAAGTCGATATTTATACACACGCAACTATAATACGGGCTGTGGTAGTGGACATACTGTTCCATTCGCTGAAATTGAGCCCGTAGACTTCTGACCATTACCCCAAAAACTTGTACTGTCTATATTGTTAAATTGATTTTTTATGCCCTTGCTTTACACCATAGCAACAGTACTATTACTACGCGCACGTTGTTTTGTCTTCATGTCTAGTGTTTTAAACACACGCTATAATCGTGTTTATTTTTTATATTACCGTTAATAATTTTTATAGAAATTTACAATCGCCGATTTTTAATAATTTTTATGGTCTTATGAACTATGCAAATACGCTAATTTGTATAATAAATATTTCGTATAAGAATTCTCGTTATACGCCATTCAGTACATTATTTCCTTTAGGATTATGAATGGGGGGGTGGTTGTAGTGGTCAAATAATTCGACTCCAGGAAGACCCTGGATTGATTGCAGCTCTCATCTAGTCCGAGTACTGACTAGACTAAAACCTGTGGGGTTTTTCGGGCCTGAAATGCCTTAAACCCTGTTGCCCATGGTGTTCTGGGCAGCCCTTGCAGCATGTAATGGCAGTTTATATGAGGCATTCCTCTCTCTGATGTGGCTATATTTCAGAAGCTTTTTAGATGGTGTCTATAGCGTTTTAGGGAACGGCGTAGCTCAGTGGTAGAGCCCTGGCGTCCGAACCATAAGGTGGACGGTTCGAATCCGGGCGATGCCATTGTGTTTTTCTGTTGTGAGGACTCACCTGGGGTTGGCAGCTCTATAACAGGCGCAAGCAAGCCTCTCACAAATTTACTTTGCCAGTATACATTAATTAGTTTAGCCACAAATAAATTCAACTGGTACTTAGTTATGGCTAAGTCAACAGAGTAAGCGGGATAAAGAACCTTGCCCGAGGATACAACGAAAAAATACAAAGGGTATTGCCCATGATTCGAATGCTCCAATTTGTAATTCCTGAGCCGTGCTCTACTAACTGACCGGCGCTCTACCAACTGACCGGGGCTACCAAATGACCGGTGCTCTACCAACTGACCTATTTGATGTACTGGGATCGATTATTTCATCAAAAGTCGTTGTTTAAGGATATAAAGCATTTGAATTTAATCCTAAATCTTCTTGATATAAACAAAATGCTCTACTTATTCAACCTACCATGGCAGTCAGGCGATTTCTTCCACATTCATTTAAATAATCCTGTCACCTGGGTATATTTAATTTAATTAAACCAATGACTTCTCTCTGAATGTTCTCTTGTTTCCATTTTGATGTATGAGTTGATAACAATATGAATAACAAATACTGAAACAACTGTAAACAAAATTATGTAAATTCTTCATTAATTCTTACATTAACATTTTCTCTTTACATTATCTCTTTATAGTGATAAAATATTGGTATCGGTCTATTGAAGATTAAATAAAAATGATGGAGAGATGCAGTCTAATATTTATATTTCATCCCGAAAAACCTTTAAATTCAATAACGACAGTATTTCAGCTCGTGAATGTCCCGCTAATATAACTAAATTTAAAGTTCTATTTTGTTTTATTTTCTAACTTTTCTTAATGGAATCCTTAATGCAAATTTTTTTGTCCAGAAAACCTTTAAATTATTTATTCTTTGAATGGCCCTGGCAAGTTTTCTGGCGTGTTTTGGGCTTACAGTATTTAAATTGTAATTCAGTCTTTTAGCTACAAAAGACCCCAACATTGTCCAGTATTTAGTCGAGTACAGGACGTCTGAATGCAAACTGTTTGAATATTATACACCTATCAACCAAGAGTATTATTTGATACAGATTTTAACATTGCAACACATTGAGTGTCTGGAATTGAGATTGTACAATTAACTGGAATACACGCTAAGTTAAACTTTTTCTAGTATACAGAAAATGCGAAACTACCACTGTGCCATTTAGAAGAAGTTGTTTTAGGACAGGTCTCATTCAGATTTGATATGGGCGACGTTATCTAAAAAAACAGCGGCAACCTTTGCCAAAATTTTTTTATCCTAGTACATTGCCATTGGGCAAAAATTCTCCCTGGTGTGGAATCATATCTGTAAAGGGAGATAACTTGAATCAATATTTGTACCTTTGCTGATGAAAAATGTTTCTTGGCTGGGTTAGTAAAACCATTAAGTGTAGTTAGCCCATTCCACAAGGCAGTATTCACTCAGTAGCAGCCACATAATTAGAATTAATTTACATCCCGTTATTGCGTTGTTCACACTTAGCAAGCACTATTCCTCATTAGAGCTTTTGTTCACTACTCCAATGACCACTTCCATACTAACTTTGTCTGACTTTAAATGTAGATCTCTTGCTCAGTAATATCCCTGGAAATCTTGGCCTCTTATTCAATAATATAATATATTGCATGCAAATTTGTGGAATGTTTGGAAAGAATGAGAAATTTAAGATACCAAAAGTTTTAAAAGCTTCAACATTTACAGCATGTAAACATATTCTTGGATTACAGGTTCTATAGGAATGATCTGCCGTTCACTGCGCATTATTAATAGGTACTGCACCTATCTCCAATTGGATTCAGAACTTACTCTATCGCAAGATTCGCAACTTTAATGCTAATGCATAGAGTTTGAAAAGAGGGACATTACTCAAGATCGGAGTCAAGGTGTTGTCTTGTTCGGTTGCAACGTCTTCCCAATGAGAATATGGCTCACACCCTGAAAATACATTATTATATTTTACCAATACACGACCACCAATGTAAACGGAAAAGTGGTCAAGCTCTTACAGCTCGGGCACTGAAAATATGTACATTTTACGAATACATTACCACCAATGAAAAAAAAGTGGTAAACCAATCAAGGCACAGACCCTGTAAATACATAAATAACATTTTACAAATATATACCACCACCATTATAAACAGAAGTGTTGCCAAACCGTCATGGCTAAGACCCTGAAAATACACATATTCATAAACTTCACAAATAAAAATAAAAACTACAGATATAAACCGAAAAGTAGTAATGCTGTTACTGCCGAGACCCTGGAACTACATAAATTTGTATTTAACAAATATAGACTACTGTTATAAAGAGAAAATTGGTAACACTTAAGGATGAGATACCAAACATATATGCATTAATGATTTACCAATACTACCACCACACTCATCAGTACATACTGGAAAATGGTAACGTGGTTATTGCTCTGTCCCCGATCTTATGCTTGGTGAGCTTTTCTGATTGAAATTCGTCCATTGTTGGTCTGTCCATCCGATGTTAAGATTTTCTTTAAAAAATCTTCTCTAGAGCCGCTTATTGCAGAGGTCTGCCATTTGGTAGATATTGTTCATAGTATGGTCATCACAGCAAGGGGAGGTAACTACTGCCAATGTCTTTATTTTTTTCAAAAAATTTTCTTCTCATCCGCTTATCGCAGAGGTCTGCTACTTGGGAAATATTGTCTTTAGGATGGTTTATTCTAGATTTGTTCATGGCATCGCATCACAGTAAAGGGAGGTAACTTGCGTTGATATTTGTATTTTTTATTTAAAAAATTTCTTCTCAAAATGCGCTTAGTGCAGAGGTCTGCTGTTGAAGAATTTCGTCATTGGGTTGGTCTCTAGATTTGTTCATCATATTGTCATGGTACTAAGGGGACATAACTTGTGTGGATGTCAGCAAAGTGTCATTGTTGTCTCCCCTGTTTTAATATCAAGATGGCCTCTAGTTTTCTCTTTTTTTCAGGCCTCTTTGGCCTCTTTTACTGTGTATATTTTCTTTTACTTATAATCTGATATTGGTATAGACTATAATATTTGTTAAAGTTATAAATCGTGTATTAACTAATGAAAAAGAACTTTATACGTATTCATATACAAGGAATTTTATTCATACTTGTATACTGAACAAGTCGTACCTGAGAGTTTAAGTATGTAAATAGGGTGTGAACTATACAAGAGGAAAGAGTATATTAGTGACTGGTTTGAAACACTTTGCTGTCTGTAGGAAGTTGGAACCAGTCGTGTGACTGGACCAAAGTTGACTTGAGGGTTTTCAAAGCGGCATTTTCCCAACATTTACAACTGAGACTAATCCATTTATTGTGTTAAGTTTAACTAGCCTGATAGTGTGGAGAGTGAATCAGAAAGTAAGTCACAGAATAAAACAAAAATGCAAAACTCTATATCAATGTTGTCTCACCATGGAGAATATATGCTCATTCACAACACCTCTGACAACAAAAAGCTGGCGTGCTGTCTAAAAAGTGAGGTTAATGGTCCGCCCAGACTCTGCTTTTCACCACTATAATAAACAAGACTAATCCATTCATGTTAACCACAACATACCTAGGCTAGCTTAGTACAGGCCAGTGATGGCCTAAACAAGTCCAGTCTACCATTACACAGACACACATCTACGGTAGAGTGTCAGTAATAAAAATTACCAACCTTCCAGTGAGCGGGTAATGAAATCATCACGTTATCTTGCATGTCCAACTTCTCGAGCGACGACATGTCCAACAGTACGTCATCATCCATCGATGCGATCATATTGCATCTTAAGATGGCGGTACACAAACTACGCAAAGCCCGAATTTGCACCGGAAAATCGCAGAATTTATTATTGCTCAGATTCACGTAGACCAGCTGAACCAATTTGCGAAACGAACTCGGCAATTCGGTCAACTCATTCGACGAACCATTAAACCACGTCAAACTACGTAATTCGCCTATCTCCTCCGGAAGTTTGTATATGATGTTCGACCGTACGCTGAACTTGGTCAGTTGGTGTAACTTACATATTTCATCGGGGAGTGTCATCAACTGACAGTCGCATATAAAGAATTGTCTCAGGTGCGTTAATTGTCCTATCTCTGGAGTCAAAATTCCTATAGGGTTATTGGAAAGATTTAACTTTTTTAAATGAGCGAGTTTACTAATTCCCACAGGCAACATTGTTATGTTATTCCCATCTAGTGTCAGTTCCTCGAGGCACGACAGATTTATCAACTCATTCGGTGGAAGGATCAGTCGATTGTTATTCAAATGAAGTTGTTTTACATCGCGCACTTTATTCAAACTCGGAGGTAATAGAGACAAGTCACGGTAACTAAGATTTATACAAGTACTGCGATGTTCTAGAATCTTCTTCACATATTCATCAGCTTCAACTAAAGATTCGCTGTTATCCTTTTCTCGTGAGGCGTCCGACATATTCAACTCAATGACATGTAAATGTTTGCAGATGCATCTGCTTATATGATCAATATGATATTATTCACAATTAAATTATTAATATAGTCATAATTATTATGTTGAATTAATCTAAAAAATACTGCAAATTTTTTACACACAAAAGACACATAGACATGGGTTTTTTATTTAATTTGGAACTTGTACTACAAGTTGTAAATAGCCAGAGATAGCAGAAGTAGATTGTGCCAACAAATTATATTATAAGAGAGTTGTGCTTTGGATTTATCAGCGCCAATATACACATAGTTAGATCGAATAAATGTGTCAATTTTAGTGCATTCTTAAATAAATTCTGATAATAAATTAATTAATTAAAGTTAATGTAGGATTAATTCTCAGCAATATTAATAAGCCTTACGAAATAAATAACAGAAACCGATGTTACGCTAAATGAGCAAACAGTGCGACGAACTGACAATACACGTAATAATAGACATTCTTACATTCTACATTTATTTTCAACAGTTAAAATGCGGTATTCGCTAGAGTTCGCTATCGCTAAAAAAAACGAACAACTTTATTATCAACACTCCATAGATGTCGTCTCTATAGACGCCGGTAAAACTAATCTCCGCAGAACGGTCTTGTATTTGATCCAATTTTATAACACCCCCTAGGAGGAGAAAACACCATGGGTCGACGAGATCTCCTGTAAATACTCTCCCTATGTAGTATGTACAGGATCTTGACCAAATACCAAAATATGTCTTATATTTGTATAAATAAATCTGACAAAAGTAATTATTACAGAGAGGGCGGTCCAAAAGTCCCAAGATACTCAAATATGTCTTTTATTTGTATATTTCAAGGGAATGCTTAATCAATTTGTCACTATTACATTCCGTGTAACAAGATTTTTAACGATGGGTGGGCAATTCAACTAAGCCAAGGCAATAATAGTTTGATAGGTATTATTCTCGTCAAAAGACAACCCACAGTGTGTGAAAGAATTTGAACATAATCCGCCTTACATAAAAGGGAAACTGCGAGGTTTTAGTGCCCCTCTATTATTGGTAGTGAATGTTAGTTGCAGTTGCAATATTGCCCCCCCCCGTATATTCTCAAAGAACTTTACAATAACCCACTTCACAACAAATCTTTCAATATTCACCACAAAGATTTTGCTATTTTGTGAAAGGGGCATGGTAAATACTTGCCTTGTGTGCATTCGAACCCGCAAACTCTCATATGAAAGTCCGTGTTTCTAACCACTGCACCACTGGCACCAATATAATGATGTGGGCTGCTAATTTCCACAAAATGGCGTTCCAGCGCATTTTAGGATAATTGTGGAATATTGTCTCGATGAAACATTTCCAGGAAAGTGCATTGGGCGTGGGTCCGAGGGGGGGAGTTACCAGCCCCTCTAATGTGGCCTGCACGACACTTCGAAAATGGCCTGCATGACACCTCTAAAGTGGCCTGCATTGGACTCCTAAAGTGGCCTGCACAGCACCTATAAAGCAGCCTGCATGACACCTCTAAAGCGGTGTGCATGACACCTCTAAAGCGGCCTGCACAGCACCTCTAAAGTGGCCTGCATGACACCTCTAATGTGGCCTGCACGACACCTCTAAAGTGGCCTGCATGACACCCCGAAAGAGGCCTGCATGACACCTCTAAAGTGGCCTGCACAACACCTTTAAAGCGGCCTGCATGACACCTCGAAAGCGGCCTGCATGACACCACTAAAGCAGCCTGCATGGGACCTCCAAAGTGGCCTGCACAGCAGCTCTGAGGCGGCTGGCACGACACCTCTAAAGTGGCCTGCACAACACTTCTGAAGCAGCCTGCATGACACCTCTAAAGCTACCTGCTCGACACCTCTAAAGCGGCCTGCACGACACCTCTAAAGTGGCCTGCATGGGACCTCTAAAGTGGCCTGCATAGCACGTCTAAAGTGGCCTGCATGACACATCCAAAGTGGCCTGCATGACACCTCTAAAGCCGCCTGCCCGGGACCTCTAAAGTGGCCTGCTCAGCACCTCTAAAGCGGCCTGCATGACACTTCTAAAGTGGCCTGCATGATACCTCTAATGTGGCTTGCATGACACCTCTAAAGCAGCCTGCATGACACCTCTAAAGCGGCTTGCACGACACCTCTGACGGGGCCTGCACGAAATCCAGACCTCAGTACGTGTGATAATGCACAGTGTGAATACATAAATTAAAATAGTTTTCAAGTGACGTTATGACACAACTGCTGCCTTGAAAGAATCAGTCCATCAGAGAAAGCCGAGGAAAATATCACATCGAATGTGCAGATGTGTCATTTTATACATCAAAAATGACGAAATTCAAGTAGTTGGAGAGAAATGCACAGGAAAAAACCTATACCCCTGATGGGACTCGAACCCACGACCCCCAGATGACCGGTCTGGTGCTCTACCAACTGAGTGAAATTTAAGTAGTGATAGTGATTATTATCGTACCATATAGGGACTAGATCACCGATGAGGTAGAGAGTGGCAGAGAAAGAGTGAGTAATTGCAGAGAAAGAGTGAGTAAAGGACATTTATTTACTTATTTACATGAAGTAGAAATAAGAAACAAATCATTCGCATACATGATCGTTTATTGAGATGACAGCGATGAGATAAGTTAGGATCAGTTACCCAGTAACTGATATCAATATACTGTACTATATATGTACATAGACACACAATTTTATACAGTAATTATATTAATGCCTCTACAAAGATAATGAGTCCGGAAAATCCATTTCAAATTAATCCCGAAACATTATTAATGCATTAAAATTAACTAACAAAGCCTAGCCGATGAGCGGTCGGACATGTATATATCGCTTTTAAAAACTGCTTGCGAAGGTTGCCAACTTACAGGAAGGGAGTTAATTCTGTGTAACAAATAACAATAATATAACGAACGTACAGTTAGCTATATTTTAGTCAAGAATAAGAATAGGAAATGTTGATTTCACAAATGAAAAGTGAAATAAGTACATCCAGGTCATTTGATTCTTTTTCATAAAAAGCTATTTGAATATTTCGAGGGACTATTTGTAGCGATACTAACGTAACCACAATGTAACAAAAAGAGTTTTAACAATGTAATAGACATTGAAATAAATCCAATATTCATTCTATGCTCTCTGTTGTACTTGTTCAACCCTCAATCCACCATTTAAAACTCGGTACAATAACCGTGTGGTGTCACCACTGGATGTACGGTCGATTTATTGTTTTATTCCAAAAGTACATAGAAGAAACAGCCGTGTGGTGTACCTGTAGATATGAGGATGGGTTGATTATAGGTGAATGCTAAAAATGATTGGATTTTTATAGGGAATAATTAGCTGGTTATTCCTATTAACCCTTACCACATGGACAACATCACATTACTGAAGCAATACATGTGACAACAGAGTCTAAGGGTTAATTGTGGCAGTATTCATAGCCACGTACAACTTGAACATATGAATGTAGTGCTCCTTGACCCACATCACCCGATGACCTATATAGCCCCTGTACCTACATCACCCCACATTGCTCCCTGACTCACCCCGCTCCATTACCCAAAACCACTCCAGGACCCACATCGCATCCTCACCTCCATCACCCCATACCCCACATCGCTCCCTGACCCACACCGCTCCTTGACCTAAAACCATTTAATCACCACTGGCTTCTTGGTCGACATCACTTCTTGACCTACAATGCTTCTTGACCTTCACGGCTACCTGATTCATATCACTCCGTAACTCATATTGTTCCATGACCCATATCACTCCTCTACCTACATTGTTCCATGACCCATATCACTCCTCTACCTACATTGTTCCATGACCCATATCACTCCTCTACCTACATTGTTTCTTGACCCATATCACTCCTCTACCTACATTGTTTCTTGACCCATATCACTCCTCTACCTGCATTATTTCTTGACCCATATCACTCCTCTTCCTACATTGTTCCATGACCCATATCACTCCTCTACCTGCATTATTTCTTGACCCATATCACTTCTCTACCTGCATTATTTCTTGACCCATATCACTCCGAGGCCTACATTGTTCCTTGACCTACATTGTTCCTTGATCCATATTACTGTTCAACCTACATTGTTCCTTGACTCATATCTTCCCCTGTCTTCATTGTCCCTTGACCCATACGTTCCTCAGCCTACATTGTTCCTTGACCCATATCTTCCCCTGTATTCATTGTCCCTTGACCCATATCACTCCCCTACATACATTGTTTCCTCTACCTACATTGCTCCTTGACCTATATCTTCATCTGCCTACATTGTTTCTTGACCCATATCACTCCTCTACTTACATTGCTCCTGAACCCAAATCACTCATTTACCTGCACTGTTCTTTGACCCATATCACCCGTAGACCTCCAGCATTCTTTGACCTTTAACCCCACGATGGTTATTGTGTGCATATTACTATTAAAGTGAATAAAAGACGTCCATTATACAATATCCAATGATCCATGCATCACACGACTGAGAAATAAGTCCATTATGGATACAAAATGACTCATGGAATTGTTAGTGCAAGTTGCCTAATGTTCTGTTATATTTAATAACTTTTCAGTTAAAACCTAGCAACGCCTATATTTAGCATGCAACGTCTATCGGTTTATTAAAACGATGGAAACTTAGTTTTACAGGCAAAGAAACACCCAGTAATAAATTTACAATGTAATATTTAAGTAGCATGATTTGTGACAGATGATGAGAGCAGTTTATTGCAGAAGAATATGGCACATATACAATATTACACACGAATCTGGAAGAGTGGTAGTAACAAAACGTAGTAAAGTAGGTGGACCCCACAGGCTACAATGGAGAGTTGTGCATCAAAGATAAAATTTATTTCAATTTTCTATGCATCAGCAAATAAATAACTACAAAAAGTTATCAGAAAATAAATAACATTTAAAATACTGAAATGTAAAACACTATATTGATAACAAAGGGCTAAAACAATATGATGTGGCGTAATATATAAAACATTCTTAACAATTAGTTTTCTTTGATCGATGTAATATAACAGTTAATTGGGTCACGTGAAATGATGATTGTTAGTGATATGTACATAGGAACTTATCAAAGACCACATGAGACGATGTCAGCTACAACAATTATAAGTGTTCGAATTCATTCAAACATACAAACCGGGCCATAAGACACAGCCTTGGTTAACACCATTTTGGCGGTGCAAATTGTGAAATAAGGGAATATATATACGGTATCTCAATTTTGGAAATCTGCTCTCAAAATTTTACCCGATGTAGTGGAATTAATATCTATTTTGTATTAAATCAAGAAAAATATCAATATTCTACCCACTGTAATAACTCATTCTATTAACTATCACTATCATTTATTTTCCACTATATTCTAGCACTATCTACTAAAAATGTTGTAGCTTATAATGGACATATGATCCAGAGAAATCTAATATACACAAATTAAACATGTAATTACTAATTTTAAAGGTGAGATGGTTTTGCAATGAGCAATACCACAGTAAACCTATAATAGACGATGCTGATTCAATCGAAATGTTAAATAATCTTTAAACAAATTATCATTACAAAATACTGAGATCTATAAATAAAAAGGGCAGCTCAAAACATCTCAATTAGGGTACAATAACTAAACATGCTCAAATAAAAGAGAAAAATATTTTAATTGAGAGACTGGTTTGGAATCGAGTCAAATTTATGACTGGGAGCTGCTTCAGAACGTAGTTTTGTCAAATGGCATTGAGATTACTGGAACATCACAAGGTCAACAAGATATACCCTACAAAGTCAAAGCACTTCCACAGCCTACGACCTACAGTGAAATATAGTGAAGATACATTATTTGGATAGTTTACATGAAAGTTAAAATTAATATGTAACTATAGAAGGCCGTTATTATATATTTTCTCAAATAGAGAAAACATTTGCGATGCTTTGTATTCATAAAAAATACTTATTGAATCAAGATGCTCCATTCATCCACATTTCATATTTTACAAGGTGGCTCCCATGGCAACCTATATATCGTTTGCAATCACAAAACTCAAGTAATGAATAGCACGATTTCACCGTTCTGAACATTCGTCTATCTACAATTAGTATCACAATCATAAAATGGATCAAAATCGAACGAATTTTAAACACAAGTTTCAGTAGCCAAGGACTGGCGTAATAGGGACAACTTTTACATCAAAATCTGGAATTTATTACCGAATAGGAATACAAAATTATAAGAATTCTATCTATCTAATCAGCTTCCATATCGGTACACAGGATGGTACCAGACGTTACGATTATGTTTGTTACCAATGGTTAGCAAATAGTGACTTGATAAACGATATTTATACATAAAATATGGACACTGAATGGAAATTAGCACTAAGAATGGAATAGATGTGCAAGATTTAGTAGAAATCCGACAAATTAAGAAAATTAGCTGATAACCTGTTCCATGACTACAAAATATCAGTCATCTTAACTATAATACTATGTTTATATCACGCAGTAATGTTTTGGGTTTTTTGAAAGATATTAGCAGTACAATTATTAAACGATGAACTAAATGAAAAGAGAGATCACAATAAAGATACAGTCTCGTATTGTCCAAAACTGACTTGAAATATCTTTCGACCAAAAGACCACTACAACTTAAGAGGTGAATGAAGATGAAAAAAAGAGGAAAAGAAAAAGATAAAAAAAGAGGCCAAGGAGGCCATCTTGATATTAAAACGAGAAAACAAGGAGACTGCCTGACATCAAAAACAAGAGGCCAAAGAGGCCTGACAAAACCCATTACAACACACACAAGAAAATACAAATTTGTGGAAGAAAACCTAGGCTGAACTCACATCTAATTGCCTAAATAGAGATGCCCTAAACAAATCTGAATGAGACCTACACAGACAAAATCTGCAAAATAGCAGATCTTCGCACTAAGCGGACTTGGACATAAAAATTTTCAAATAAAAAATTCGATAGAAATTACCCTCCTTTGCTCCCATAACGAGATGCTGAACATATCTGAAAAATACTAACCCAAGGACAATATCTTCCAAATGGCAGACCCCTGCGAGAAGCGGTTCTTGAGAAGATTTTAAGAAAAAATATGAACATCGACAGCAGAAGTTACTTCCCCTAGCTGCGATGACGATACCGTGAACAAATCTAGAGGAGACCAACCCAAGGATAATATTTAACAAATAGCAGACCTCTGCCATAAGCAGTCTTGAGAAGATTTTAAAGGAAAAAAAAACAAACATCGGCAGAAGTTACTTCCCCCAGCGGCGATGCCGATACAATGGACAATCTGAAGGAGACCAACCCAAGGACAATATTTACCAAATTGCAGACCTCTGCGGTAGGCTGTCCTTGAGAAGATATTTTAAGAAAAAATACGAACATCGGCAGAAGTTACTTCCCCTAGCTGCGATGACGATACCATGAACAAATCTAGAAG
>WURV02162342.1:0-15446 GCA_011762755.2 Epimenia babai | reverse complement strand
CCCTAACATTACATCCCCCACCATAACATATCATTCCCCACCCTAACATATCATTCCCCTCCCTAACATATCATTCCCCACCCTAACATATCATTATCTATTTATTAATAGCCGAACACCGAACAGTGATTTGATCGTTTGATGTCTCTTGGCTAATGTATACTTTACGATTCAATAGCAAAATGCTGTCCTCATGAAATCTATTAACGCTAATATTATTATGGCATCATAAATATTACCAACGTTCTCTCACATTATCTCACATTCTCTCGCTAATGTCAATGGCTGATTGATGAATTCGCGAGAGTCGGGTGACACGTTGCGTCACGCAACCTCTTCTAATGTATGATAATTAAATCAATTTACACAGCTAACTAAACGCTTTACTCGGTTTTCTACATTTCGCACGTTGTATCGTACGTGTAATGACATCCCCCTTTTGCTTCATCAGTTTACAGGAGGGGGGCAAGGGGCCAAGCAATTTGCATATTAATGCATTGGACAGCGATGCTGATACTGTAGGAAGATAATCCGCAAAAAGTGCAGTTGATAAACTTGATACACACCTGTCTGTGAGGGGCGCTGTGTGCTGTGGTTTAATCGGCAGCCTTTCTCCTGCGAGAAACTGCCTTAAGGAATAGTTGCTGGACCGATTATTGTGAAAGGTTTATATCGAAGTGGATTATCATAAATTTAATAGGCAAATGCAGCACTCGATGTTGTACGTGCAACTAACATCTACGGCATTAATAAAGTCACGATAAAATATAATCATAAAATATATATAGTATAATTATCTCCCTTTACCATTACTGGCTATGTGTGATTTTAATCTAGGTTTTCTAATAAAGGTTTTGTGATTACCAAAGCGCCTGTCAGTTTACCGTACGGTGATTTTTAACGTAGTCAACCAAACAATCGTGAAAATTTTGTGACACGGGCCACATCCACGATTGATCCAGAAATTGTCGGCCTGATGCAGGGGTTGTGATGAACTGGTTGTGAATAAGTGTACACATGGTGGCATCGTTTGAGATGAAGGGATATCCATTGCAACACGAGCTTCTGCGTAAATCGTGAGGCAGCTATTGATGTCATCAAGCAGCTCACAGAACGCCGAGATCTTCAGCAAGCTCACCTTGGGGTTTTATTGCGCCCCATGCTCGATTTTTTTTTCAATGGCGGCCTTGTGATTATCCTCTCCAATTGTTGCACATACACAATGTACCTCAGTGAATTCTGATACAGTATCTATCAATCATCCCCATAAATATTTCTCTCATGAGTATTTCCCATTTTTTCTTTTCAGTGCGAACGTCAGGTTTGTTATATTCTGACCTTTCACCCCTTATAGATCTTGTTCAATCACATTGTCTACCTTATCTTCCTTATTTGTATGAGGCTTGCTCGTGCTTGTTATAGAGATGCCTTACTCAATGACTGCCATTTGATAGACTGCGCAGGCGTATATAAATGTCACACTTGACTTTTTTTACTTCTCTGTAGTCTTTTTGGTCATTAGCTCACCAGAGGCGCTGGTCAACAGCAGTCTAATCAAATTTAACCTGCCATTTGTTTGTCAGTCTCTGTCCGTTCATCTGTACATCATAAAATCTCGTTGAAGCCTTTAAAAAACTGTTCATCAAAACATCATGTTTGCTTTATTTATTTGTATAGACTTACGCGGCTACTCCATGTGAAACAGGCATCATTTAGCTTGTTTAGCAGTTATTATATACTGGTATGGAGGCTGCACATTATTCCAAATTTCTATTATTCCTAATTGGTTGTGATTCCTGATGGAAAGTGAACCTAATTCCAGATATATAAATTCCTCATTCCTAATGAGGTATATCAAAGCAACTGTAACAATTGGCCATTAACTAAGTAATTAGTACCATTAGAAAAACAAACCATGTTTGTTTAAACCATTTTAGCTCGGTGAACTCCTCTTTCACTTTCTTAAAAAATCTTCTCAAGAACCATTTATCGTAGAGCTCTGCCATTTTGCAGATATTCTCCTAGGGTTGGTTTCTTTTTGATTTGTTAAGCATATCATCATTGGAACAAGGGGAAGTAATTTCTGGCGATGTGTGTATTTATCACAAAAAAATCTTAAGAACCCCTTGTTGACGAACTCTGCAATTTGGCATATATCATCCTTCGGTTGGTGTGTTTTAGATTTGTTGAGCATATCATCGTCATCAGACCAAGGGGAGGTAATTTCTGTCAATGTTTGTAACTATTCTTTCATTGTTTTCTGTTTTTGTTGTTTTTATATATTTTTCCCAATAGTCAGGAGAGTGTCTTGAGTTCTCCTTGACCTCTTGTTCTTTAAATATTTGTAGAACTACAAATAACTACTCCAAATGTAGAGAATGTGTAGCCCCAGTGAGAAAGCTATGCTGGTAAATTTTGCCTACTTTTTAGTCATGTTTTACTAGATTCCGTAATTGCTGTCGTAGTATGGTCTTTTACTCTAAGCTTACGCAAGCTAGGGTTACACATGTACAATGTTATTTTCTTAAATAAATACAGAGACGACAGTAAGGTCATAGTTAGTAACTTTGACCCAATGTGTACTGTACATACTCACACAATTTAATATGATTGTTATAATAGTAAAATCTACAGAAGACTTTAGCTCCCCTTACCTCCCCTTGGTCTGATGACAATGATATGCGCAACAAATCTAAAAGACACCAACTGAAGGATAATATATGCCAATTTACAGAAGAAATCTATTTTTGATGGAGCCGAGGTATAGACAGGGAAAATCCTTTTGTTTCTTAAAAAGACCGATGGGCATGACCGCACAAAGATGTTGTTGCTATTATGACAACTCCAATAATCACAGGCGAGATAATCCTTTCCTTTGATGTTTCACCTTAGAAATAATGGGTATCGGTTTAACACTTTGAAATGTAGTCTATTTCACATTGGGAATAACAGGATATTAAAGTGATTCTAAGCACTATTAGGAATAATGAGAATTTGGAATAATGGGCATGAACCAGCAGTATGTAGGTCTACTTCGACTTGGTTATTTTCAGGTGATTTTAATGTACCTCGATGTAATGGCAGCATTTGGTCCTTATTCTGCAGTTTCTTCATACTTTGTTGTAGATGTCACTATACCGAAGGGTGTACATCACGCATTAATGTGACCTGTAGGCTTGCGGAGGCCCCCTCCCCCATTGTATTTGCACAGAGTGGTTGATATGGCATTGACATGATACCATGTGCCGTTATAACGATTCCAGTCAAATTAATTTTATAGTCACTACCTTTTCTGGGGCTGGAGACATCTGCTGGACCACAATCGACCATGCAACAAAATGTACATCGTAATGATCATGCCACCAGACCCCAAATCAGCATAAATAATTAATAACCGACTCCATCGCTAATTGGACATGGCAGGCCTGTGATTATCCTCTCCAATTGTTGCGCATATACAACATATCTCACTGAATTCTGATATCTATCAATCATCCCCATAAATTTTTCTCTCATCATTATTTCACCTTTTTCCTTTCCAGTGCAAACATCGGGTTTGTTATATTCTGACCTTTCACCGATAATAGAACCTCTTCAATCACATCGTCTACCCCATCTTCCTTCTCTGTGAGGGACTTGCTTCCTGCTTTGCCCAATGACTTGTGGTAACCTTCATTCGACGGACTTTAGTGTCACACCAAACTTTTTTTACTTTCATTTCTCTGTAGCGATTTTAGGGGGAATCTGCTTATTTATAATTTTGAGTTCACCAGAAGGTCAACAGCAATCTAGATGCATTTAAGCCGTCGTTCGTTCATCAATCTATGTTTATTCGTCTGTCTAGGATCAAGCATCATTAAAATAAGACACATTCCATTAGGACCCTATAGATTCATCAATTGGGACAGAGCACAATAAGACGCATTCCATTCGGACATGTAGGACCCTATAGATTCATCCAGAGGGATGCAGCGCAATAAGACGCATGAAACATAAAACGTATGTTGATGAGATGCACTGATTATTATCAGAGCTCCGAAAAAACTTAGTGATACTAAAAAAATCATTATGTTTCATATGATTATAAATTGTTTATAATTTTGTTAAAATGGCTGATTGATATACAATTGTGCAGTAATATCTACTCTTTGAATTTTTGACAACTCTTTTATGCTTCCTGAGAGTACGTCTTATTATCCATGCGTTTCACTGACCAAGACCAGCATCATGCAAGATACCGCTAATAGACACGAGTATAAATTTAATGCGTCACATCGGAACTAAATTTGTGGCGCCAGTTGTAAAGTGGTTAGAAGAGCTGTCTTTCATGCGAGAGGTTGCGAGTTAGAACCAGCAGAAACGAGGGATTTTTTTCTGTCCCTTCTACGATAGGAAATGAGAAAGATTTTTGTGCTTGAATATTGAGAAAGATTTCATCGTGGAATGGTTTATTATAAAAATATCTCACGGATGTAACAGGGCAATTTTGTAGGTGCGACTGACATTTAATTATAAGGTAGCACCAAAACCTCGCCTTTACCTTTAGTGCATTTAATCCTTGTAATGCGTTTACAGTGTTAAATGTTATAGTCTATTTACAATGTTATAACCCTTGCAACATTAATAGTGCTTTTAACCTTTATTATGCGTTTAACCCATAACTATCTCTTTTAAAATTTTAAAAGGACTGTCCATTGTAAAACATTCCCATTTGGCAGAATTTGTCTCTGGCTTGGTCTGATTCAGACTATTGTCGGGCGAGCAAAGGGAAGTAATTGTGGTTTAAGGTTTTTCCTTAAATCTCAAAATCTTTGTGATCGTGTCTTGCAATTTTGCAGAAATGTCCCAGGTCGGTTCGTTCGGGTTTGTTAGACAATTTGGTGATATGAGTAATTCCCAACGTTAATAATTTTTTTTTTTTAATCTTATCTTTATGTTTAAATTAGCGGAGATCTTTACCATTTCGCAAAAATGGTCTTGGGGTTTGTTTCGAGTGTGCGTCGTCAAATTTTGTCCGAAAAATGCAAGGGTAACGCCTTCTGATACTAGTTAAGTTTCCCTTGGGAATGATTTTTTTCAGGGAATGTTCTGAAAGCCATAAAATGATCCCGGGATTGTGAATATGGTAGATTTTCCATAAAATATGGAACATATACTGTTGACAAGAGAAACTATTGGAAGAATTGTGAATATCTAAAAAGGGATGTTTCTACAGGAAACTACAGGAGTACTTTTTCTAGCACTTGTAGTCTGCTACCTCGAGGCTTCATTTTTGTAATTTCCTTTCCTTAATTCCCGCCATTACCAGTCTTCTATTCATAATTCGCATAAAGGAATCTCTAACTCGGTAGCGGTATTCACAGGTTCCATGATTTAGAAGTACAAAATGTCAAAAAAGCACACCTTGAACGTCAAAAAAAAAACAGCAAGATTTTTTTTCAACAAGTAGAATACGAGTATTTTATGCAATTGTGTGAATCTGTCAGAAGCGTCACATTAATAGTTCTGTGGTTGTTCCCTCTTGCTATACACACAGCGATCCCCATATGTTTTCTCATAATTTTATTACTCTATAATTTATCTTAATAATCAGGTGGGTCCTCCAATGTATGAAGACAGTTATAAAAGCCAAGAAAGAAAATATAATGCAGGTATATACTGTTGGAGAGGTACTTATGAATATAAAAATTCTTTTTGTTTCAAGTAATGGATGTAGAGAAATCTTGCAAATGTGAAAGATGGGCACTTTTTGAGATTAAAGAAAATTTGTTGAAAGCATACATAAGAAATGCTTCATTGTGTATAGATAAAGAGAGAATTCAATACCTCAGATACATGACTTTTTTATGACACCGTTGAGAGATCCTGAATATTCACAGACATTGGAGTACCATAACAACAGCATAAAATAGATAAATAAACATAATTTCCAGGCCCACCGAGCAGGTGAAGAGTTCTGTACAATTTTATCTTAAATCTCATTGGGTGCAGAGATTTATTTACTCACCACACTTCTTCAAACTTCAAAGAGAGGTACATCTGCCATAGCATTGATAAACAATCTGCCTGAAGGCTGCCCAGTGCCCAGTACCCATGTTCTCCCCCCTTGTCTCCCTAATATTACACTCTAGCCTTTTGACCTAAGTGAGAGAAGTTTATTTAGTGCCTATTGGTACACAAAGCTTACGGTATTCCCCGTTGTAAAGCTTATCTCTGACTGGAGCATCTAAATGGATAATTTATTTTTAGCCGGCACATTCTAGCCCATTCAACCAGAGCTTTGTTAATCTGTTAATCTCTACCCGTTACTTTATATGTAAGACGCTGCCATTATCCCAAGTCTTTTGAAGACACAGGACAGAAAGAGAGTGGTCTTAAGAAGATTGCACAATTGTAGCACCCCAACTTTATTAGCACCTGCAACTTCAGAGTTAGACTGCAAATTTCTCAAGTCAATGTGCATTAGTACAATAATTATGCACTAAATATTTAAAGAAACTCACAAAATTAAACAGGATATCGGTAATATTAACGCTATGCCTCTAATACTGGCTAAATTGAAAATGTAAAAAAATTCCCCCAGTCACTCATACGACCTGTTGCATTTTCAACTCGTCGATGTGGTTTACGATGAATATTTATAGCAGTTATTTAGTGAAGATACGATACCTTCGACAGTCACATATTTCCCGTGAAAAATATCAAGCATTCAGCCATTTTAGTCACATCGAAAAATAATGAGGAAAAAAGTTTAACGCTTTATGGACTAACAAAGTTAAGAAGTAACAGAATCTTTCGTGTTTACGTAGAGTTCATCAAGTGCACTGTATCTGATTGCACGCGACATGTTACTGTATACAAAAGGTTGAGTTAACATCAATAGGGAAGCCATTGTGGTTCTATACATAGCAGGAGAATGCGCAGTAATAATGTCTGGTGGGACTCGAACCCACGACCTGCAGATAACTGGTCTGGTGCTCTGCCAACTGTCCTCTTCACCCATGCTTACACATAGACTTACTGCATAGTTCATTAGTTTTTCTTAGTTCACATGGTGTTACATATTTACATGTAATTATTCATAATTGAAAGTAGTCATCAGCGTAAGTATGCGTATATTGTACAAGTTTATGCAAGTGTAAAACCACCACTAGGCATTGCAGTACTCCTCAAATTGCACATAACTTCATTAGTTTATGTCTTTATCTAGTAACATTGTAAAGTATCGTCGACATCATCTTGTCATTAATGACCAAGGGATAATACGGCACTCTAAATAAAGCTTTATTATTATATTATTAACTGAACTATAATGTCACGTTCAGAAGAAGGTTTTTTCTGACCATTTCTTTCCACTTAGTCAATAACACATTACCTTATCCCTTCGTATTTTCTTGTACATTTTTGGTGTGGTGCTTTTTATTTTCTCTTTATAATCAGGAAGTAAAACCCACAGCAATTAAGACACCTATACATCCATTCTTTAGTATAATATCCTAGTATTCACATAAAGGCCAATAAATCTATGCAGATTGCAGAAGGGACGGCGGTCGGCTTATAATGCATTTTACTGATTGGAGATTGTTGTTTCACTGATGTTTACAAACAAGCTGATAGTATCTTTATCCTAATGTCATAACAATCACCTGGTGGTGGTGGTGGGGGGGGGGGTAGGCTCATGGTGGCTGAGCAACAGTAAGTGTTTGGTTAATACTGTAACAAGGCAGAGACTTAGGTTTGACACTAAATAGCTCCATGGCCCTCATCCACTCAGTTCCATGTCACTGTGTGTGACTTTGTTCATAACAGATGGTCTTAATCTTCAACTTGATAAGATCAAACAAATTGTCTTATCCTCTCCTCTTGAAATTGCTGATTAGGTTTTTAGATAATAATCACTGGCCAGTGGGCAGTCTCACATGCCTATAGCTCCACTTATAAACTACTATCTATTGATCTGATACATCAGAGACATTGACCAAAGGATGTTTTATGCTATCTTATAGTTCATCTAATGTTTTCTTTGATACTTGCCTTTATGGCCCTAGGGAGGGCAGAGTGAACTGCCTTGGGCTCGAGAGTGTGGAGTGCCCCAAAATTTAGTGAATGAACTTTCTTAAATTAATAACCATAATGTCATATCTGTTATAATGTGACTTGAATGGGCTGATCGTTTGTTATAATGTGGTATAATTCGTGGACAGATTATTTATTATTAGGTCACTTTAGTATACATATCTATTATAATAACTTTATTTGACTGATAATATGTTATAAAACGACTCTTTTAGACTGATAATCTGTTTGAAATTAACTGTCTGGCTGATAATTTGTGAGAAGGTTGTTTACTTCGACTGATAAATAGTGCAAATTCTTTCTGAATTACTTAAATTTCTTTTGTTTTGGCCAACATTAAGCTTGTTTTTCATGCACCGTAGTTCGTCACTCTTCAAACATCTCAAACTGACTTAGTATTGACATATTGCATTGGAATATTCTAGATTGTCCTAGTTGTGTAATACAATCAATTCATTAACTACCCACGATGCTTACAAGATGCATCAGACATCCCATACAGGACTCATGACCCGCCTAAACCAATTGATTGATTCCCCTTTGATCTCACTACTTGGTCGTTATTAATTCATTTATTGTAATAGCCTTATATGTCCATCGTTAACGTGCACCCTATACCGGCTTCCCATCATGACCCTATGTTTGACAACATGCTCTATACCCAACTCTAAGAGTAGTTTCTTTGAAGACATGTACTAAACACACGTACTAAACACATGCATTAAATACATTCACTAAACACATCCACTAAATACATGCACTAAACACATCCACTAAAAACATGCACTAAACACATCCACTAAAAACATGTACTTAACACATCCACTGAACATATCCACTAACACCTCTACTAAACACACCTATTAAACACATCTACCAAACACACCCATTAAACACATTCATTAAATACATCTACTAAACGCATCCACTAAGCAAATCCATTAAGAACATCCACTAAACTAATTCCTCGTTCATACTGACTTCTTTGCTGCTTTACTCCTTGCTATGTTATTGCGGTTAATGTTTTTAACTCAAGTTGTAACAGTAAGATTGTTTAAAAAAATGCATCGATATATATATATATATCACGGTTTCCTATGGCTAAATCGGCCAGAGGGTCTGTTTCTTGCCAAAACAACAACAAAAAACACAATTGGATTTGATCCCCCGCCTTCTGGTGCATACGCTGGCGCTCTACCAACTAAGCTATTCCTTTCTGATTAAATGTCCATTTCCTGCCGACTATATTCGACGATCGTAATTCTCTATCGTATCAAATTGAAGATGTAAAAAGAAAACAGATATTGAGCTGTTCATTAAATAGTTTCACAACCAATTTCTTGATTAAGGTGAGGGTTTCCCAACTATGGACATACACACCCTGTATGTACATGTAGCTTAATGATACATTATTCTGGACATGTACACTAAAAGTTGTCATAATAAATAGATTCTTGAATTTATGAATAAGAACCGCATCTCACACCATTGTGCATTGATGGTACACCACAGCGGTGTCAAGGTTGTTTTACCAAACACCGAATGTGAACATACGATCAATGATTGATGGATGCAGGAAACACTTCTATAAATGGACGCATTACCATTCACACAGCAGGCACACCGTGCATGGGTGGACAGTTGACCACAGACGGTCCAGAGATCCATAATCAGGAACTTAATCTGAATTTTGATCTCTGGTATTCCCGAGAGACATCAGCTGTTTAATAATGCCCTTTGATCTCGCTAGAAACGTTTAATGCCCGCACGAGACTCGCCACGCTCAAGAGAAATCCAATAACTCTCAGATATGATTCGTTTATAGGCAGACAACAAAACCTGTTACAATATTTCCTCATGCCATCTGATAATTCATATTTTTTTCTCTTTGTTCCTTTGTTGAAGAAAGCTTTGTTGCTTTTGATGTGAACTTGCGACTTTTGATATCTTTGCAGCACATTTTCTCTGTTCGTTTACAGCTATATAACATAAATATTTGTAAAAATCTACCGTTTTATATTATATGTATTCTATATTTATTTCTGCAGACAAGGACATAATTTATTTAGCATGAATCCATGGCATACATATAATCTAATTTAAATCTTATTTAAGTCTTATTTAAAATATCTGTTGTTTCGTCAATTCTTTACCTTCCTCAATCCTCTGAGTAGATATGGCCTATAACTTTTAGTCATTTTCCGCTACGTTCTAAGCGTGCATGGCCACAAATTTGGTTATTTTCCACAATTCCGTACGTATGTATGGTTTTTGAGCGATGCCTCGAGTTGTGTATGGCTCCCCAACTTTGGGTAATTTTCCGAAACGCTGCGTGTATATGGCGCGCCATATATTAATATTTTTTTTGCAATGTCGAAAGTATATAAGTCCCAAAATTTTGGATTATCTTATTTTCCACATTGCTGGAAGGGTGTACGGCCCATAATGTTTAGTATTCTGTGCAATAACTTATGTATGGTGCACGATATGTGGTTATTTTCCGTAATGCCTGTGAGTGTGAATCGTCTGCAATTTTTGGTTATTTTCCACAATTCATCTCATGGCTCATAAGTCTATCTATGACTAGCGTATATAAAGAACAACTCGGGTAAGCTTCCCCTATGAACACATTCAAACCCTTTGAAATTGTTAAGGTTTTAGCTTTTATATGCAACGAACAGCGACGGCATAAAAGGGAGACAATTGTATGATCGAGTAATAATTCAATTATTTAGTACACACCATGTCTCAACATGCGAGGGAGGTTCTTTCATCTCTTTATTTCCTGACCACGTCTGCGTCTCCTCATGCTTTAATCTCTTTTATCCTTCGCAGCTTTATCGCTGCTCTCTGTAATCACTCCGTAAGTTCCCTATTGTGATGGGCGACGAATTAAAAGCTGTCGTATCGCCTTTCGTTTCTAATAATAACCTTATGTAATAACAGTAGTGCACTTGTGCTGGCAGAACTCAGCCTTTGTGTTGTGGACACAAGCGGAGTTTCCTCCCAAGTCTTTGTGGAGACTAACTAACACATCAGTCCCTGGGAAGGAGCACGGAGTTTCCGATTTACGACCCCTCAGAGCTATTGTTGCCTTCTGAGCCTAAGGGTGCCTACAGGTCTTACGTTGTTGTAGTCCCAACAGAGTACAAGACTCCATAAACTAGCTTTTTATTCCTGTCAATTACCTAAGCATTGTTATTCGTTACCTCAATGTACCGCTCGCAGCGTTCCTTTCAAAGTGTTCCTCCCTCGCTCCCGCCCTCAAGACATGCCCCACATGCAACGTGGCTATTGTTGAGGCCTCGCATCAAAGCTCATGGCATCCTTCGCGACCAGCCCCGTGGTTTATCCACCGAACAAAAACCCATCTGCATTTATCAGCTAGAATTCAATAATCGTCGCTTTTGTTTGTAAAAAGGCGTCTGCTCTTACAGGAATAGATTACATCATTAAAGTCATGACAAAGGGTCGTAGTTACAGGCCAGAAATTAAGGAAAATAAATCTAGCCTTTAATTGAGATACACTGAAGATAACAACTGAAATTAATAGCATTAGAACTGTCAATTGGTACCTCAATATCTACCCTGTGTCATCCAATAAAACTTAATTGTCCTAAAGACGGTGATTAATTGAATCATTACTTTTGTGTGAATAGTGTTAATGCGCGTACATGCGCAAGCAATTCCGTATTGGCCAATAAACTATATATATTATGTCTTCTTAGCCAAACGCACGCTTTTATTCAAATGATCGATTTGAAATTTAAACATTCCTTGAACCATAGCACTATAATTAGCCATTAGTTTTACGAGTACATAAATAAAACTTGAACCCTTCAACAGCGCGTTCCATAAAGCGCGACCATCTCTTGATTTGTTTCATAGTCTGATGTGAGATCTGTCAATAGTTGTGCAGGAATATTAAAAAAGGTATCGTTTATTTCTGTGCGTATCTCTCCGGGTATTCAAAGAACCACTCTGGCTATTATCATCGGGGAATATTAAAATAAGTGATTAATTTTATGTGAACTAGAACAAAATTAACAGTAAAATTAACGAGGGTAGCCATTTTGATACGCTATCTACCTGGGGAGAAATATACAGCAAAACCTTCCAGTCTGGTGAGACTCGAACCCATGACCTCCATGTAACCGGTCTGGTATTCTACCTATAGAGCTACAGGTGTAGACTTTTTCCTGCGCATTTAGAACACCCGTTTGAGAATACACTGATATTTGAAGTCTTTATACCACGCCAGCGATAGAGACAAATACCTCTAACAAGCATGGTGGACTATAGATAAAATGGCTGATTTTTGCCTGTTTGCTATATTAACGTAATATTAATAGGGTAATAGGGTAGTCATTGTGAGACAAGAGAACAAAATTATGTTGTTTAGATAATCGTAGAAATTTTCAAATTCTTCCTTCATCGGCTGGTACTGATCTAACCAGTGCAGATACTGCATGACTTGACATACCTGCTTCTGGGTGATTGTTTTGATAAAGTGTGTTTATTTACATTCATTTGTGACCAAGGGATCATTCCTCACTTTGACTGTCACTGGATGATTGTTTAGGCTGAACAGGCTCAGTGGGTGGTAGATAACTTTGTCCGTCATCCATCTATCCATCGGTCTATCCATTCATCCGTCCGTCCGTCTGATGTTAATTTTTTCTCTAAAAATCTCATCGGAGACGTCTGTTATTTGGCAGATATTGCCCTTGGGTTGGTCTCCTCTAGATTTGTTCATGGTATTGTCATCGCAGCTATGGAAGGTAACTTTTGCCCATGTTCGTATTTTTTCTAAAAAAAATCTCAAGAACGGCTTATCGCAAGGTCTGCCATTTGGCAGATATTGTCCTTGGGTTGGCTATGTTCTAGATTTGCTCATAGTATCGTTATTGCACCTAAGGAAAGTAACTTATGCTGATGTTAGTATTTTTTCTTAAAAATCATCCTAATAACCGCTTATCTAATCGCTTCTTGTCTTGTTTCAGTATTGTCAAGTCTCTTTGGCCTCATGTCTTATTTAAGTGTCGTAATGGGTATTGTCGGGTCTCTTTGGCCTCTTGTCTTGTTTCAGTGTCGTAATGGGTATTGTCGGGTCTCTTTTGCCTCTTGTCTTGTTTCAGTATCGTAATGGGTATTGTCAGGTCTCTTTGCCTTGTTGTTTTTGATGTCAAGCAGTCTCCTTGTCTCGGTCTAATATCAAGATGGCCTACATGGCCTCTTCCTGTCTTTCTCTTTTTTTTGAGGTGAGCGTCTTGAGGCCCCCTTGGGCCTCTTGTTTATATTTATTTTGCCACTAAATATATTATAGGAAGTAATCTCATTGTCTCTTTGATCTGTATGGACACAATATTTAATAAATACACATTAAAATTTGCTTGTGACATATAACACAGGAAAAAACTCTTTTGCATCTGTGGCAGCCTCGAACCCTGTTTTCATACACCCATTTCAGTTCTGTATTAGTAGAACTACAAAAGCAGCCTTTCTCTGCATTTTACAGTTCAATACCTGAAGAATGCTCAGAAGGAAATTTCCATTCATACTTCAAATTGTTGAGTCCCACACCAGCAATTTCAAGTTTGTTAGTTGTGGACTTACTAAAGACAATTTTTCAATATATTTCTCTCCCTTTGTGTGCCCTTACTATAGGCACTTTTATGTATATTTCTCTCCCTTTAAATAGAATAAGTATGGGTACATTGTTCATAATAGATCATGTTTACGAATAAATTTTAGTGGCCGCCACGATTACCCACTCATGAAAGGTTTTTATCACCAATATCAGCTCTAATCGTCAATGTGTATGTCATATTGTTTTTAGTCGCACAGAAATAAAGCAACCCAAGCTAAGGAGCTTCATTTGTTGATAAGCTGTCGGGATAGAGGCGCATATGAAGGCTATTATCGAGCACTTCACGAGGTTTGTTAATGAGAGTAGCAAATGTTGTTCTTTCAATAACTGTAGAGTTTTAGCAAAGAAAAACCTATTACTTAAATGGGACAAGAATCCACGACCTGCAGATTACTGGTCGGCCTGTGTTCTGTCATCAGAGGTATAGGTTTTACTTTTTTTCTGTGCATTTCTCTTCCCCAGATTTGACCTTCAAATCATCTTTTATGCACCATCATTATCCTTTTATCACTCCTTTAGTTTGCTACCCCTCTGTTACTTCCTTCCAATTCCCCCACCATTGCTTTAACACCCTTTCATGACCCGTTATACATCTACCACCCATCAATCACTCTTTCCCCACATTCCATTTCTCTTCCATCATCTAGCGCTACACGATTCCTTCATCACCCATCAATCAGTCCCTCATTTGCTATTACTTCTCTACCATTCCTTCACCATTTATTTATTACACTGTCATCATCCATCAGCTCTGTACTATTCATTATTTAATTTGTTATTCTTCCATCATCGAACCTTCCAAATTATATTTCTACTATCCATTAATCACTCATGTACCATCCCTTTTCACCCATTTCCTCTCCACCGTTTCTTTACCTTCCTCCATTACCTCTCTACCATTCCTTTAACCATTCTTCAATTACTCTTCCATCAACCACCACCTTTCCACCATTCCCTCATCCATTTACCACTGTTCCATCACCCATCATCTCTCCCTCATCATCCATTAATCACTTCTTCATCACCCGTCACCTCTCCCTCATTCGCTTATCACCCATTTATCATTCTTCCATCACCCATCACCTTTCCACCATTCTCCAATCATTCATTTATCTCTCTTCCATCACCTGTCACATCTGTAACTTCCCCTAATCGCTCATTTATCTCCCATCACCTCTCCACCATTCTCTCATCATCCATTTATCACTTTTCCGTCACCTGTCACGTCTTTATCATTCCTTTATCATTTATCACTGTTTCATCACCCATCACCTCTCCACCATTCCCTCATCATCCATTCCCTCATCATCCATTTATCACTCTTCCATCACCCATCACATCTGCGGCATTTTCTCTTGGTCTATTTGCCACTCTTCCTTCATATATCACCTCTCAACCTTTCTTTCATCTTCAATTTATCAATCTTTCTTCACAATCTTTTTCGATTATTCGTCACATTTCAACAATTGCCCAACCATCCCTTTATCATTTTTTTTTATCATCTATCGAACTTATGCTATTCACCTATCTAACATCCTCTATATATCTCCTTTTTCTTGCATCATCCATCATCCCTCCACATTTCCTTCATCGTAATAATAATAATAATAATAAAGTTACAGTTTTCGGTGCTTTAGAGCTACATTGTCTCTAAAGCCCCATTATACATCGCTGAAAAATAAGTATAAACATGAGACACGGTGAACAGTAAACATAATAG
>WURV02162330.1:0-33842 GCA_011762755.2 Epimenia babai | reverse complement strand
CCCGGGTATTTTGCACAGTAGCGTATTTTTGCATAAGATGTAAGTGAAAGACACTAGGTCATTGGACCGTATCGATTATTGATAGTAGTTTATAGCTGTTTTACCGTAGTTTCTAATTTGCCAAGTATGACCGATTGTCATTTTAGACTTATTTTAAAATCACTGCTTAGTAAAGTGTAAACAAAGCGACGATGAATGTCACGGCGACGACAATAGCTGTACGTCTGGTTAACGAAATGTTTCATCTAAGAACAGAGAGCAAAACGATATTGCTTGAATGCTGTTACCATTGTGTTTATTTGTTTATTTTTATTAGGTTGCTGTACAGCACTATTGAGATACTTCTATGATTTTTGCGCTTTATAAATAAATTACCATTACCATATTTATACAATTTAATTCAATTCAAATTGTTTATTAGGTAACTTGTGCCAACAAAAACTCAACCAACACGTGGTTTGGGTAATGAATACGAGAAATAAAAAGTATATAAGAAATATTAAGGAAAATATGGTATTTTTTATTTCGCGCTTCGTTGCCATATTTTGCATGAACGCAATAGGTAAGGGGAGGTAATTTTAGAATTCCCCAAGCAGAATTGTAGACAGCTTGAATGGATACCGCATTTATTTCACAATACGAATTTTATTTTTATGTCTTCATGTATCATATGTAAAGGGAGGCAATTTAACGGTATTTTATAGCTGAGTTGAAGTACTAGGGATTGTTGGGTAAATGAATAAAAACGCCATTTAAAATGTACATCATTTGCTACAATATACACGCATATTGGTCTACCTGCTAGATTGCAGGTATGCCGCGCCCAAAAATCACAAATACTTTTAACCTTTACTGCTCGAACTTATATCGCTGTATATTTCAAATTATCCACATTTTATGGCATAAAAAGAAAACAAATATTTGCAGTATGAAGCTGATATCGTGAACCGAAATCGTCAGTTTATCTCTTATTAGAGGTAACATTCTCCTTTTATTAGCCTATTAAAGCTAACGTTCTTCTGTTGTTATTATTAAAGGTAACGTTCTCCTGTTTTTATTATTAAAGGTAACGTTCTCCCGTTGTTATTATTAAAGGTAACGTTCTCCTGTTGTTATTATTGAAGGTAACGTTCACCTGTTGTTATTGTTAAAGGTAACGTTCTTCTGTTTTTATTATTAAAGGTAACGTTCTCCCGTTGTTATTATTAAAGGTAACGTTCTCCTGTTGTTATTATTGAAGATAACGTTCACCTGTTGTTATTGTTAAAGGTAACGTTCTTCTGTTTTTATTATTAAAGGTAACGTTCTCCTGTTGTTGTTATTAAAGGTAACGTTCTTCTGTTTTTATTATTAAAGGTAACGTTCTCCTGTTGTTATTATTAAAGGTAACGTTCTTCTGTTTTCATTACTAAAGGTAACATTTTCATGTTGTTATTACTAAAGGTAACGTTCTCCTGTTGTTATTATTAAAGGTAACGTTCTCCTGTTGTTGTTATTATTAAAGGTAACGTTCTCCTGTTTTGATTATTAAAGGTAACGTTCTCCTGTTTTTATTATTAAAGGTAACGTTCTCCTGTTGTTATCATTAAAGGTAACGTTCTTATGTTGTTATTTTCAAAGTTAACGTTCTCCTGTTATTATTCAAGAAAACCAACTATTATTATTATTTTAAAGGTAACGTTCCCCTGTTGTTATCATTAAGGGTAACGTTCTCATGTTGTTATTTTTTAAAGTTAACGTTCTCCTGTTATTATTCAAGGATACCACCTATTATTATCATTATGGGTAACGTTCTCCCGTTATCATTGCGTCGATAGCAGTGTATTCATTGCTGGTCAATTCCTGCCTTGTAAATTATTATTCAATAACAAGCAAAATAATATTTTTAAAACAAATATATTCCCACTCGCGTTTCTATGATAATCAATCATAATTCAAATGTTTGATTAAAAATATAGCCCGCTTACATTTCTACAGCAGGGTTTAATTTGATAAAACTGTCGCAAATTTTTGATTAAATATAGGCTAACGCTTGGCACCCGAACCTGAAAATCAAAAATAAATTGCGAAACTCATGGATGATAAATAGTCATTTTATCGGAGATTTATTTTGAGATGGCGTCGACCACATTTACGTTATGTAGTAACGTTTTTCTACCGTTACCAGGCAAACGAAAAACTACTACGTTTCGTTTTTCTTGAAATTGCCCTTAAGCTATTTATACTTGATATTACCTCGACCTGTAGAAATCGGAAATTGAAGAGAAGAAACAGCGAACATAAAATATGTCTCCGTTTATATACGTATAAAGTGGAAAGAATATGACACTATATGCGTTTAAAACGGTAATATGAGTTTTTTTATAATTTTACGACAGAGCAAGTCTCTAAAAGTAACCGTAAAAGTAAGCATATTAAATATCTATCGCTCTGTATTTATATTCGTATCTTTTTGTTCATTTGATAAACGTAAAAATATATTCATGATTAAAGCAGTTTAACGAAGAATAAGAGGTCTACGATATTTAGACTTAACTGAAAAAAAACCTGCGAATGGAGAATAACAAATATTAATACTATTATTATAGTTACGCAAAGTCCGCCTTATACAGAATAGAAAAGTGTCTTTTTACATAAGCGAAATTACCCGTGTTCCTTATTGAAATACATCGATTTGATTAAACATTATTAATGAATCGCATTATTAAATTGTAAATCTAATCGCGATTAATTACCGTGAACCTTCGTCTCTGTAATTCGCGCGACATTCAATATTTGGGTATTATAAAACTATAGCGTGTTATCGTGTGCGGCCAAAGCAAACGACGAAACCTGTGTGGAGCACCATAAATCGAAAGCTAGTTGGACGAAACGAAATTACGTCGCGTTTGATGATTTCGTCGGGAAGAAATAAGCGACTCGGAAAGCCAGCGATATCGAAGAGAGTTCGCCAAAAGCATCCACAGGGCCATTTCTTCTTTCTGCTTTTGCTAGCTTGCCCAGCAAGGGTATGTTTATGACATCTTCGCCATCACCGATCCTGTCTCCGAAGGGTACAGAATATCATTCAGAAAAGAAGTAAATTTCGTCCTATATAAATTAGAAACATACCGAATTCCGCACATTGTGGACATGACAAAAAAAAGTTTCAACGCCGCTTAAACGAATTTTAGACAACGTCTTAAGTATTCTGTAATATTACCCATTTAAAAATTCAAAGCGGTATTGGAAATTAGCAAACAACGACAACAACAGTCAGACGGTGAATTTTAAATATTCAGTTTCATGATTCGAATAGATATAGGCTTAATTACTGTTACATAGCTGAAACAGAGTCAGACATAGAGCCAGCGACGTACTGTACAAATAGCTCCAATGGAAATACCACCATAAATCAGCGACGCGTGTTCGAGAGCGTACCCACGAACGCAGTCATCGAATATTGATAACGCGTCGTCCTACACCGGCTTGCCTATGATGCATTGAAAGTCACACTGCTACAATAACAATGTATATACGTTGAACGCCGCGTGACATTAGCTCGCTCGTCCTAGCTAGCCTAACACACAACTTCTACAGTCTGTCTAGTTAATACGGTGTTACCTTTGCACTCTTATATAAATATCAGTTATATACGTGATTTCGGTGCTTTAGGGTGTTTCACTTTCTATGACGTCGTTATCACTCTGACATTTTTTTTTCGTTGTAGAGAAATGCACAGGAAAAAAACCTATACCCCTGATGGGAATAGGTTTAGGTATATGGTATAGATTTTTTTCCTGTGCATTTCTCTCCAGCTATTTATAGAACCATATTGGCTATCCTAATTACCATCACATATTTATTTTCGTGATTTTATTAACTATGCTGACATAACCGATTATTTGTATGGGTTTGGTGTGGTTAGTGTTGACTTTACGCACATATATACCGTATATACGTTGTGTTTGACTATTTTTACTTGTTTGTATTGTGTAGAATATTTTTTCATAATAAAATTTTGTGTGTGTTGTCTATGAGTCGATTACGTGATTGCCGCTTTATTGAGGTTGTTCTAAATATACGTCAGTCTGTATATTACTGTCTGTAATATACATTATAGCATTATACGAATATAAACATTAGTATATTCCGAATAATTGATTTTATCCAAGGACATTGTACATTTAAAGGTTATGAGTATATAGTTTGCCAATATTTGACTTGTAAATATTCAAATATATTTTTTCCAGTCATTTATTTCACGCACTTAATGTATGTACAGCAATAAGATATACTTATCGGTTTTGATAAGGTTTTTAAATTTGGTGAAATTATGTCTATGCATATATTTGTTTATTCCGAATATGTGATAACGTGTATTTAATTTATATTTTCTGTATAACCTAGGTTAATGTATTTTTATTTCATTAGATGCATTCAATGTCTATATATTTCAGTTTAGAAACAGCGCGGACAAGAGAAGATTTTTAATCAACGCACTGGAATAAATGAAAAATAACGCGTAACACGAAAAAAAAAAAAATATGCCGACGCAAAGGTCTTAATTTTTTTCACATCAACGAAACGATTAATACAGCAAATCCGCCAACGCAATAAAGGCACATTATCGTAATAAGGGCCGGTAATTTTAAAGAACAATTTCGCCATTCACGAGGATAGTTTTGAGTAATTCGCGATTGCAAGGGCCGTAATCACGCAACGGCAAATCTACCAGCAGATAATTAATTTCAGCGCCAGACCAACATCAGTAGATATCATTATTATCGCGGTTATGGACGGTTTATCTAATGTACTTTCTCGCTTGCGAATTTTCTAAACACTAACTAATTTTAATAATAATGTAAATTCGTAATAATAATTTTTAATAATGTTAAATTTATATATTTTAGCGGTTTATTTTTGCTATTAATGCTATTGACGAATATAATTGACGGTATTCGTTACGTAGCCGCGTTAGTCTAGATAAAAATAGATAAAAATCGAGGGGTAGCACGTTTTAAGACTAACAAATTGATTGAAACAAGAGCTTTCGCAGAGACAAGAAATGCTTCATAAGGTGAATGATTTTAGTCTGAACGGGTGCTACATGTCCTTCTATTAACAATCGCGATATAATAATCTTACAATACAATATTCCGTACACCGTACGTACTGGGATTCTGTGTGTTAACCCCATTCAATTTAGTGTTCGACATTATCGCGTATTTTCACCTGATTATACACATTTAGGATATTATTTCAGTTGTGACGTCGTCACCCTTCCGTCGTATAATATTTTCAGTGACGGAATCGCGTTTGCAGGGGGACACAACTCTCGGGCGAAATCGTTGTAGGTACGATGTCAATGACTTCGGTTCTTAAAAAAATCACGTTAGGAATTAAGAATCCGCCTGTGAGTCGTCGAGGGTAGGACGGCAAACGTGGCAATGTAGTCTCATGTATCGCTATGTATTTTACGAAAATCCCACAGGATTAATCTCTTCCGAAAGGCCAACCCACGATGCTACAAACCCAACTGACTTTGCAACAAATCAACGTTCTTTATTAATAAAAATCCACATCGTATTGCGACACATCGAATATGCCTAGCTTCCGTCTTTGTTGGAAAACCTAATCGCGGTCCCACATGTCCAACCTACGTAGTTAGTTAATAATCTTCTTATACTACTTACAATCCAAGCGGACTGTACGTTTTTTTCATATCCACGACGTTATATTGCGCAAATTCCACGTTTTAATAACGTTAGGGGATATTCGATACGGCACAGAGCGGGCGACTGTGCTCGATACATAAGGTTATAGGGAGGTCGGCCATTTATCACAACGCGTCCGCGTGGTTCGATTGACTCCACAGGTATATTATGATTTATGGACCCACATCGCACAAGCCCGGTTACACCCAACGCGTGTTTTAAACTGGATATAGTAACTGTATTATAATGATTGATTTGTTTTCCAGGTGCCGATAAACTCGGTCTTGATGTTCACTTAGCGAATTTGTATGTCGTTGACGTTGTTGACGATCTGAACCGTTAGTACAAGATTTTGTATTCGTTTTCGCGAATCGGGTATATCGAACGAGCCAGGCGAATAAAATTCGAAATTTATTATTATATTAAAATTATTAATGTAAATGAAATAATAAATTATTATTTATTCAATAATAAGGAGACCTATTACATACATACTAGCGTGGATTAATGGTGGTTAAAAAACAAAATGTTGAAGGCCGAGTCACAAGGGGAGCTATCAAACATTCAAGTCGAAGAAACCGATGATCTACAATGTTCACGTGACAGACCGGAAGTCCAGTAGGGATGGAAAGAAATACACAGAAAAACACGGGCGCGTGTGTGTACGTATATACCCCAAAACGGATTGTCCCCGCAACCGATTGTTTTATATATAGAACGAACAAGCAAAGATAAGTATTATAAGTTATTATATAACATATATACAACTTTCCTTTGATAGAATACGTTCATAAAACAACGACATTTAACTACAGAACTCTGGGAATGTGGTCACTGCAGATATATATATATATATATATATGTGTGTGTGTGTGTGTGCGTGCGTGCGTGTGTGTGTGTGTAAAATCAGGGTGTGTTCAGGATGGAGTGGTGACACAAACTAGAGTAGCGGTACATTATTTTACGACGCCTATGGTCAAATAATATCGTTATATAAAAATGAGAACTAGGACATCTTAAACTCGTTATATATAGAGTATTCCCTTATTTACGGTCACTGTATGAAAAAAAAACATATAGGTCGGTGTAATATACGAGAAGAAATTCATTCGTCGATGGTATATTCAATACCGATGAGTTGAATAAGAATACATTTATGAAAATACAGTAGTTAATCATAGTCGATGTGTCTGGAAGGTGTCAGAATACCAATTAAATAGTAAATCCCTAATGAGGCTTGGCCGAGCGCATAATCGACAAGGGTTTTATGAAAAAGCGGCATTGCTATTATATACAATAGAAAATTGCGTATGCGATTGGTGTAAGTCGGTTTTTTTCCAACAAAATTAAAAATTCGCTGACTGCAAAAATGGGTTAGGCGAGGCATCGGTGCTACCCTATTAATTGTCAAATGTCAGAAGCGCTTGTAATACAAAATCGTCTCTCATATTTTTATGAGAGTTGCAATAACCTATTTAAATATTAATCCGCGTTTAATATTCCATGAACAAATCGCGGTATTTCTTACGGCCGAAGGCGCTTGGAGGTCCGCTGGTTTTAGTGAATTCAAAATCGATACCTCTCCTATTAAATGTCGTATGAATTTTTTTCGGTCTGATAAAAACGATAATTTATTTTTTTTTATATATTATTTTATATATTACATCGGGACTAGTTCACAGATAAATATAAGTTTGAGAAAGAGGCGATGGGTCGAACGTAAGGGACCGCAATCAAAGATATTGTTACTGATCTTTTGTGGCCGGACGCATCAATCACTCGTCCGTTGCCTGTCGCTTTATATCATAGCTACATCGCTCATGCATTTGTACATGAAAGGAACCCGCCGGATCATGACAAATCTCTCCGCTCCAAGTGAACGACGGACGCATAACAGATGAGTTTTTCGACCAGAGAGGGAAAGCCGTGCCCCATATATACGAACGCATCGCGGGAACGTCGACTCGCCGAATGATGGAACGGTTTTCGGTGAAAAGATACAGCTTCGTTTTCGGTATGAAGGGCAATTTCGAACTATGGGAACACTGCGACCGATTTTTTTTGCGCAATCGTTTTGTACGGATTAACTTTGGTCAACTAATGCCGAGGTCAAGTACGCTTTGGCGAATTTCCATTATCGAAAAAAATGTCAACAAGTACAACGCGTGAAATATCTTCGTCAGTACACGCAAATGTACGATAAGTTATAAATAAATTTCCTTATACATTAATAATACACCAAGAATATACAGTGATGACAATTTGTTAGTCTATTTATGACACAACAGAGGTCGTGTGAACGCTTTAGTAGGGTAAATTCTGCACTGTATAACTTCATCGTCCTCCTTCGGATAAAAATACGTTCAGGAAAACAACAACGTTCAACTACAGAAGTCCCGGGAATCTATTCATTGCATTATTCTGCTTGTTCGTTCTTTTCCGTAAAGAAAATTTTGCAGCATATACATTCGGTATTCGATGTGCGTCTGAATAGAATAGCCCTCATGTCACCCTATCGCTGGCTCCGTCGACACCTCGTCTATTTATATACCCTGTAAATTCCTGAAAGCGGATTATGAATTACTAAACACTGTCAACGGAACTTTCTAGCAAGGATGTCATTAACAATATAATGGGACGTAATATGTATATACTGAAATCGAAATTCTGCGGTAAGTTATTATCCCCCCTTTAATTTTATAAGAAGCCGCCGAGCCCGGTACCGAAAAAATGCATATTTATACATAGTTTTTCTTTGTTTTCAATGATTGATGCGTGTGTACCTCGTGTTATTTTTAAGGCACTATGATTTATGTGGGATTTTACTCAGTGACTGATTCGTTGAGAAAAAAAAACGTCTAAACTCCGCAAATTCGAAGCAACTCGACCAACGGGAGATAACGTTGTGGAATTTGACGTAGACGAATACGCAGAGTTAATCCCCCTTGACCGCATTCGATTTTTACGCTGCAATTTCTCGATCCGAGATAAATATTTGGATAGCAATATCGACCAAGAGCTTAAAGAATCGGAGGTCATAACTTGTCAAAGTGAGGCACCAAGCGTATCCCGCAATTGACACCGGCTCTCACACAAACTCAGACGAGAGTTTGCAAGAATAAACTCAAAAAATGCCGAATCAAATATTTTAAGCGTACTGTTGTGTCCTCATTTCGTTTTTAGCACGTGCTGGGGTTTCTATGAAATAAAAATCAATGCTACCTACGAGGTACGAGCAACACATAACGTGTATCGTAAAAATGACTGTTATTACATCTGCCAATAGCCGAGCGCATTCTAACAAAGAAACAAAATTTATGTTCCGTAGGCTATTCGTGCTAGAAGTCATCCAAGGACTCCAAATTGGATATATCACGGTCCTTTCACAGAATGCGTTAAGAATACATTAGAGAAACTCAGTGAACTCGATTGCAGGTTATCTCGAAGTGCGCATGCGTCTAATAGTGCCATGAATTTTACCCTCTATCACCGTATATCCTATCAAATATGTCATTAAGGAACGAGGTCGTTTAGTACGAGGGCATGCATAATATTATGGGATTTATACCTCGAGGTCCCGAATACGGCACGGAATGACCGTGCACAGATATGCTGCGCATAATAATAATGGTGATGATGATGACGACGATGACGACGACGACATATCGATTTGTTACTATGACAAGATGATTCCTAGGGACTTAACAATATAAATAAATCTAGTATATTAAAACATAAATTATGACAGAGAGCAATGAAAGAAGGAAGAGTTACACTAGGCCTAATAATATAGGGGTGAAAGAAAAAAATATTGCCTAACATTTATATACATACATATACATAATATGATCACATAGATCACGTGGCCAGTGATGCTTATACAGTAAGCTATAATAACTAAATATAAAGCTATGAACAATGTCAATGACAGTGTCGTTTATCGATTGATCGGGCACTGTTTCCATCAACACATTGCGCCAAAAATATAAATCTAGTCATTCATATTTACAGTATATCGATTGTTGCAGGAGAATTTTTTTATTATGGCTTTATGGCAATTTAGATATGCTACGTTGGTACCTTGGTTTATATATACATATATAGACGAAAGAAGAGTTTTGTTAGAGCTCAATACTGAAATACAGAAGAAGGTGCTTGTATATATGAAGTAGCATGTTTGTATACTTGACGTATGGTGTTTCTATACTTGAAGTAGGGTGTTTCTATACTTGAAGTAGGGTGTTGCATACTCGGGGTAGGCCCACTGTGCGGTGTTTAGCTTGTTAACCGCTTTATTTAGGCCTCCTCAACAAATATCACCGATCACCAAATATAAAAAAATGAATCAACTAAATTAATAATCAAGCAAATAATTAATTAAGTCACTATAATAACAATTCTTAAAATACTCATATTAATCAGAAATGCCTTGGAAAGGGAGCAAAAGAGGCTCGACTATTTTTGGAGTCCCCCTTACAGAGCATTGCGCTAAGTTGGGGAGAAGAAATAAGGAGCGTATTTAAAACGTACATTAATCAGAAACAGCAAGTTAATGAGTTTGTTTTGGGGCCGTAAATTATCCCTTTGATCTTGTGTTTTTCGATCCGTCATGGAAACGGGGTCGTGAATGTACGAGGAGAGATGGAGGCCCTGGCAGACAGCGGAATGTAAATCACGTGATGGATCTTCGTTACCATGACGATTGTATCGCTATAGTAATGTCACGGCCATTTGTTGACTTTGTGAGAGGAATAGCAAACTTTTCAGCTCCGAATTGAAATTTATCTCGTAAATGTTAATTTAAGATAATGCAATGCCATTTTAAAAATATATCTATATATCATGATTTTGATAGCATACAAAATATACACACGGCGTGACATTCTTTGACACTTTGAAGTACACGTGTGACGTAAAACAGTAATCACTGCATATTTGGATAATAGATGCGATAACCCGAGCGATAACACGAAGAGAAAACGCAATGCCTTATGCATTAAGATACGTATTAAGGTAAGCTTTCGTAAGCAAAATAAAAGAGGTTTAATAGCGCGGGTTTCGCTCAAGTTAACCAGTGTTAACAATCTCGTGCTGATGTTCATAGGAAGTAAATTAAATTAATAATTGTACGAGATAGTAATAGATTAACATTGCTGATGGCGCGTAACCACAGGCGAAATCGTTATTGTACTTTGCCCAAATGTTCGAGGTCTTTAAAACGCGAATACGAGAACGGTTTTAACATATAACATGTATATCATATTCGTAGAATTACCAATATCGCTAGGGCATTTTCTTATGAGTTGTTATCTTAACAATTACTCTATGAATTAGTTGCTAATATCGAATCCGTATGACATACAACCGAAATTACTTGAAGCGAAGTTTAAATTCATTTTAAATATAATATTCTAGATCAGAAACGTCTCAGAAAAGCGGCGATATGTCGAAGAACGATTTATATTAACACGCCGGCCGGCGGGACTATTTATACAGTGATGAGGTTCGTTTTAAAATACATCGTAAGAAAGTCTCTCGGCGAGAACAGTCACAGAGTACATAGCCATCGAACAAGAAAGGAGAGAATTCGAGTTGAAACCCAATAAATATAAACCGGGCCATATCTCTCGCTCGCTTACGGTCGTAAAACCACAACATTGCTCTAGCCGTCCCCTAAAACGATTTTGATGTTTTATTATTTTCGTGGGATCTTTATGAGGTCCATTACGGCTATAATCGGTCCATTTACATAGCCATATAGCGACGTCCCGAATTTTACGACCAGGTCTACGCTATAAAGGCTCTCGCTCGCCCCGTGGAACCGTTTTCAGATCTCGGGGCCGCTCGTTGTTTATTCGTGATTTCTGACTACGTTAAAAGGCAGAGTAGGCAATAGCTCGTCTGTAAAATGCATTTTTGTAAACAGAATAACCGTGGTTATATGAATTATTGGATGTAGTTTCGATTCCATTTAATATCATAGTTTCTCGTTCAACCGGGCCTGTTACCGAGAAAGCAGTCTTTCTTAGCGAATCAAAAAACATGGAATATTACCAAAGATTTAATCGAGCGGATTATACCCGGAATCATTCTAGGATGAAGAGAAGCATGATAAATACTGACGGAATAAACACCGACGTGGTAAGTAAATGTAATTATTAATAATTAATATCTCGAGGGTAATACTAAACCGGTGCGATGCAAAACGTACAGGTGACATCTCCAAAACTCAATATAATAACTCAGACGCTGTAGAAGCCGAAAATCGGCTATATATTATATCGCAATCAACTGGGGTTTAAATGTGTATGTGACTCCCTTGTTCGTTTGTTTGCATACTTCGTGGCTTACCATGTGTACAGTTGTGGATATGTTATGTTTCAAACATTTTTTAGGCTTAATGGCCTAATAAAGAGTTATACCTATAATATCAACCCACACTTTCGCATGAATAATATTTATTAGGTTGGTACTATCTAAGTACTGTAAAAAGCAGAAATATATGTGAATTTATCCCAGACCTTCCTTACATACACTTACATTTTAAACGGGCGAGATCCGGCGAGATTTTTGCGCTTGGAATACAAATTGGGTATAAAGTAGCATATGGACTCGCTTATTTATTCACATATTGTCGCTAGCTGTAATGAATACTTGAAAAAAAATACCTAACTTCCTACGCATTACCTGACGAAGGACATCTGTGTACGAAAGCCCGCATTATTGTGACGTCATACGTCTAATTTCGCGTTACACGACGCATATTACTGTAGAGGTTTTAAATATACCAATATGGCAGCGTTTAATTGCTCCTGGCAGCGTATAGCCGATACAAAACGCGTCTCAACTTTTAGTCTATGTTCTTAGAAAATAAATGTATTCCGCGATATGAAATCACACGGCATCGCATATCGCTATAAATAATTGTTAGAAAAATCAAACTTTATTAAAATCGTAAATTTTATATAACGGTATTTCATGATTTTCGTTGTTTACGCAACTTTTTATTGATTTAAGGACTTAAAAATAATAAGTTATTATTGCTCGTTTAGCTTATGAACACGTTTCTTCGATTTCTCATGCTTGTATTGTGTTGACTAACGCGTTGATCACATTGTATAATACGAAAAGCAAAGGTAAATAGTCACATTGTATGATACGAAAAGCAAAGGTAAATAGTCACATTGTATAATACGGAAAGCAAAAGTAAATAGTCACATTGTATAATACGGAAAGCAAAGGTAAATAGTCACATTGTATAATACGGAAAGCAAAGGTAAATAGTCACATTGTATAATACGGAAAGCAAAGGTAAAATTACTCCTAGATAAACTAAGATAAGGCTAAATATATGTATTTTTCCTGCGCATTTCTCTCCAGCTTTCGTTTACAAGTACCTGTATACGAGGTCGGGTTACCCGTAGCAACAGAGAAAAATAAACAGCAAAAACAAAAGTGTTCCGACTAAGATCATAAGACATATCGTTTAATAGTCCGACGTCTCAACCGGTTAATATATCAAGCCTAACCTAAAAGAAATATACAGGAAAAAAGCTGTCAAAATAAATTAATGATTGCTACGAACCTCGTTAAATCGCGCATACGGCTGGTATGTTCTCAGGGTCAAGCCATCGATTGACCAAGATTATCAAACGCTAACGGGCCATATTCATTAAACCGTAATTTCTGATTAATCAGTTTTAGTTTCTAGGCATATTACTATTATTGTTGTTATCACTATGATTTTATTAAGTGTTTAATACGGTGTAAATTTCTTTATTATATTTATTTATCATTAACCCCGCATTATTCATGGCGGCTCTATGATTTATCGGTAGTATAAACCATGAAACATCCCGTTGTCCACCACCGGATATTAAAATGCGGACGAGATATTGAAATTACGTGACCGTCTCCATTTCCAGTTTCGGTTGTAACGAAATTATATAATGGAAATAAAAACTATGACTCTTATTATCACACCTACTATTCGATGCTATATTGCTTTCTCACGGCCGTTATTTATTTATTTATTTATAGGCTGACTACCGAAGTAATTGTTGTGTACGCCAATTTCATTGGTGACCCTTTACAAAGCTAGCCTACGTGGTTAACACGACAATTTGATTAGCCTCACTTATACAAGGGCTGGGGGAAACACCTTATGTGAAAACCCACCGAGTCTGGGCAGACAATTGACTTTTTCCTCACGCCCGTTAACTAACGTGGTATTTTATTTCCTGCGATCCACACCCGATATTGCGTTTTCATTTCTAATTTCCCTTACACTCGTATAGAAAGAACGCTGTTTATATACATTTACAAGTAAATAACGGAATTATTAGCTCGCGAAGGGGAGGGTATGTCTTAACGTCGTTATAAGATGACGTCATTGTTTGAAGGAGAGCCTAGCGAAATTAATGTTTGCGAGTAAGAAAGACATCAGCTTTTCTCTGACATTTATTGCCCGGGTGATTCCAGTCGAAGTCGAGTGGAATTATCTTGAACGCATTCGTCGAAGCGGGCTGTGTAGGAAGCGCGTTGCATTTTATTGCGAGATAATGACCCAATAGTAAACATTAAGACACGAAATACGTCTATTTCCTCGACCGAATAATAAAATATTTTATTCATCGGGTAAACGTTAAATTCGATGACACTTGACCAGGTGTGGCGACGTGAGAGGTGAATTGATTCGACTGGAATATATTTGGCGGAGAGATATAGCAGATTGAAATGTTTGGGTTATTGCAGTGTCACCTTATCGGTGAGAGAATGAGACAACATCTCGGGCTTCTTTAAATGTCCCCTTATCATCGAGACGCAGAATATCATCGAGACGCAGAATATCATCGAGACGCAGAATATCATCGAGACGCAGAATATCATCGACACGCAGAATATCATCGAGACGCAGACTATCATCGAGACGCAGAAGGGCACTGTCGCTATTTCGCAGTCACACGAATTTCGATGTCTATAATCACTATACGTATATCGTAGTGAAGTGCATTCATATAATGCAGTGATATCTAAGTGTTTCTAGTGATTTAGCGCTCCCATTAACCGCATTGTTAGAAACGGGGCACATAACTCACGACAAATGCAAAAATCTATGATATATGAACCAAAAAAAAACGATAAAAGTGTGAAAAAAATAAAATATATCCAGAGTATTACACGAACGATATGAAAAACGAGGAAAGGTATTACTACATTAGAAGCAGTAATTACTGATTGCTGTCGTGTTATAATAAGTACCTGTCAGGTAATGTCGCACCTATTTCGTACATAAAATGAGTTGAGACGACGTACATATAATGAAAAAATGCGTAGTGCGGTGCACTATATGATCAGTAACTCTTATTTTTTGTATATTGTAATGGCCATTGACGTGTTCCCACGGATCAGAAATTAATCATTAGGCAAGATTTTTTTACGAAACTGTCCGACTTGACGGTTTAATCGGGTTTCTTGTACTTTTATATAGATTTGTTATTTAGTCTGTATTTTATACTGTAATAACGCGCTTAAAAGACAGAAGAAGCGTTCACATGAACGATTGAATGTCGGTAAAACATGTTGACTCGCGTTAAAAACCCGACGTTCATGGTGGTCGCCATAATGGTTTCCCGCTTCTTTCGGTGCCTTTCTCCGCGTAGTTATTACCGTAAATTAATCATCATCTCGAGTATTTTAGGATATTTTAAGGTAATAAAATGAAATTTTATTGATTTTTAGTGCCCTTTCAACGCATGGCTATTAAAGACACTTTACAAATTTATAGTTATTACGATTAACTAGAAACATATGGAATACGGTTCAAAATCAAACTCGGTATACCATAAATAAATCGAAAGTAAATAAGGCATATACAGTAAGATTACATACAGAGAAAATATAACTAAAATATTACAGCACAGATCGCATATTTGCTGTGTCAGACATATAAAAACACTTTGAAACTATGTTAAATATCACACGAAAACATAAAAATATAAGAAAATTACGTAGTATTGCACTATAAAATTACCGACTGTCAACTTAGCAAAAAAAACAGTAGAAAAAAAGGAAAGTTTTAAGTTTGGATTTAAAGGTATTTAGCTCTGTACATTGTATGTTAGGTGTAAACAATTACTTCGTAAATCTGACCGCATTACTTATAATGACAACAATAATAAAGCTTTACTTAGAGTTCTTTATTTTCCTTGGTCAATAATGACAAGATGATGTCGACGACACTTAACAATGTTACTAGCTAAAACATATACTAATGAAGTTATGTGCAATTTGGGGAGTACTGCAATGCCGAGTGGTACTAGGAGGTGCCGTATCGAGCAGTAGTTCACTGTATATAATGAAGAGTAATTAAATAAAAATATTAGCCAACAGCTAACGTTGTTAAAGATGGCATAGGTGTGTTTTTTCGGGTTATTGCTACCCCGTTTCGTAGTTATACATTATTACTTATTATGTACGTTAAACACCACCGGAGTGCTCAAAGTTGTTGTTGCTTCTGTGTTGCTATAAACGTTGCTACCGCAATATATCGCAACAAAATGATTAATTCTGCAAAGGAATAATTTGGCGGCAACAGTCGAAGACGTTTCGGGCGTATTAACCCATGGCATGACTTGGAAATGCTCTTTAATACTTTACGTACAACGAATCTAACGTAGAGTGGTTGTCTCCCTTTAAAATACGGCACACCGGTGTAGATCAAAATTTTAAATATTGAAATAAATTAATGCATGAAACCGATGTGAAGGATTCATCGGTTATTTTGGGACTTCGGAGATAGAGGTTTAATAATTAATTATTGATTGGCAAATGAGAAAAAAATAGCGATACGGGGGTACCTGACTAAAAACTCGGAAACGCGATGCAAAAGGTTTTTGGCATTAATATTATTTTAAATAAAACAATGTATCATAATCTATTTTAGTACATTAAATTTCTCAAGCTCGTGAGGAACGAGTCTGTCGGCTTTGGGACATAAATTCCGAATAAATAAAGCCCACTGGGATATGTTTTAATTAAAATATTATATACAGTGCGAATCCTGTCAATTAATTATCAAACCAATTCTTTCTACATCGCAAACGTATCAATGTTATTCGGGCCGCTCTCTGACTACATTATAAACACGTTTGCTAATTTTATTCAGTTTTATATGATGTACCCGTAATCGACTCCCGTCACCATGGCAACTGATACACCCGATTAATATTTTCCGAGAAATTCACAACGTATGGTTATAACATATACATATATTACGACGATTAAATCGTTCGCGTTGCCCATTGTCCGTGGATGATACGGAGTACTGGTCGTGTCATTTATTAACACTATCTCGGCGATATATTTAATATATATTTGTAAGCCATAAACGAATCATTTATTTGGCGGGGAGAAATAATACCTGTATGTTACCTCTATATTAATAATATCGAATGTATTCATGGTTATTTACTGGATAATCTAGTTATGTGTAAGGATATTGAGAATATATACCACCTATATATTCACCTGCGTGTCGTTCATTTTATATCCAATAACACGTTTGTGATTAGAGTTTATTAGTCTATTAATCAAACGGAAAGTGTTAATTCGACGTTTTTCTGTGTTAATACTAAACACTACTACGGTCGTTCGCGAATAAGGTGTCCCGGAGTATTGTAACCGCTAATAGAAAATACCAAAATACTAAAATATGGAACAGATAAATTTTTAGCCTGCGCTCTTTATTTCGCATTATAACGTATTTTGGATTTATTACAGAATTTTATGTTTCGTCGATGAGTTGATATAAAATATTGTAAAATATTGTTAAGACTATCATGGAAAAACTCTACCGTTGCCCGGTTCGTCATCTCGCGCAACACAACTAGAAATGTAACACATTATTTTCTTTATCTATTAATTTAGATTTCGGCAAGGCCAAAAAAAATCCGCTGTTTTTTTTCGACGGTTGGCTAAATGGTGGGTACAGAACCCGACAAGCGGCGCATTTTTGCTGAAAACTGTTATAAACAATAAACTATTAATAGATTATTTATGTCATCTTTCAGTATTGATAATTTATAATTTCCAAAAAACTTTTCTTGACAATGAGCGGATAATTGCAGTATCTTTGTGTCGAAAACGGATTGTACCGGTATGTTCTAACCTTCCTGCGCGTTCTTTAATGAAAAACAACTACGTTAGTCGACGGAATATTTTCTCCCGGTGTAAAGACATAGTTTACCTCTTTCTGCATATATATACGCCCGTTTGATTGTGAATTAATGTTGAAGTCTCCCTTTGTGGAACTTGTAATATGGAACGCGCAAGATAAACAATTTGAATAACCGATTGTGGATAATCTTGATTTCGATTGGTAATTTATTTTTATATGTTTATTCGACGCGATGATTAACTTCCCAAATATACCGAAAGCAAGATGATAATACACAATGTATAAGTTATAAGTGCCCGTAAAATTGAATATATTTTTCCATAGCGCAAACTGCAAACGCCAGAAGTATACAGGCAGTCGTAGGACCAACGCAGAATGTGCAACGCGAGAATAAGAAGAAGGAATAAAAGTTGATACGAGCTGACAAGCGTGACATTATGTCGAAAGATAGAGTCAAATGGGGGTCTAGAAGATACATAAGTCAATGATAAGTGCATGTACCAATGCTAGTAAGCGGCACTGTCTTGACACATTTTCATACTTAGAAACTTCAGATGTAAGATCGCAGAATTGTAATGGCGAAGTTTATACCAAGTACATTATTTTAGAGGCGTAACGTAGCGAATTTATGCGCTTCGAATGACTAGCAATTTCAAACGCTGAAAATTTTTCCAAAACTCATACCACTAGTTACCGTCCTAACGCGAAATATAAAAGTAATAATTTATTTGCGAAAAGCTTTTCCATATTTCGTTTTTGAGTGCATAATATCGGAAATACCGTAGCGCATTTTGCGCCACGACTCTTGTTAAAACTACACGATCATTCAACAGCTCGTTGCTATTGTTGCTTTATGCTGCTGTTGTAACGTGTTCGTCTATAGTCAACGGTGATCGATGCGTCTACGTTTAACTTACGTGGACAGAAAAGATTAATAATGACATTAATTTTATTTTCGCATAACGCTCGCAAAACGCGGTTTCAAACGCTACTCGTGCGTCGACGTGCAGGCGAGTGCGGAAACACTGGCGTCCAATACTGACGTGGCGAGACCTTCAATAAGAGACGACGCGTTTTTAAGGTCACCCCCAATGCTGTAGAGGTTAATACTGCGTGCAATTTTGCACTTGAACTGTTGTTTTTTCGAGCAAATAATGTCAACGTGCTGGTTTTATAACGATTTTTATGCTTCAATAATCGAGAGGGTTGAAGCAGATATCGTCGTTATTTCTCCAGTATTATTTAGTATAACATCAGTCTGGAATATCTCATTCCATCGTTAACCTGATTACACTAAATTGGGACGATGCAACCCCGTTAAGAAAGAGCAACATATGAAACGTAACGTACCAATGTTGGTCATAATGGCAAATCTTTCTTACACGTCGCTTAACAAGAATTGATTGCCGTTTTACGATCGATTTTACGAGACCTCATAATGCTTAACGCTCTAGTTGGGTGCGATGCAGCTCCGGGATATAGCAGTTTATCGCCCTCTAACCTCGATATAATACAACGTAACTATACTCACTGCGGATACCGTTGGCTTGTATCGTTTTATACCGGTCGGAGGGAGAGAATTTAGTTGTTTCGTCAATAACTCACACGCACCCGATATCGGTTGATGCCGCTTTGAAGCGGCGAAGATTTACGACGTTCAAGGCATCGGTAGCCGCTTATTTATTTCCGTACGACATTGCTTTAGCGTCGGTATACGCGCGATATCCTCATCTTGCAGTGTATTGGTCGGTTAGAGCGCGATGCAGTGGGCAAGATGGCGGCCGTATCAAACACCCGCCCGCTGCGCCCCGAGGGCGCTTCTCGCGAGAATGGACATATATCGGCGATGACGACACAATGACAGGACTACATTATGTACTTACTTACGTTATACAATAGCTGTGTGATTTGTAGGGGAAACGGGTATAAATGGAAAACATTACGTTCCTGGGAGCTATTGAATATGGCGCTTGATGTACGGTTATGTGCAATTACCCCTTTCTGCTCAACATAATCTCTGCTTCACCGAATCCAGAACGTCTTTGTCCTTTTTGCGATTCGCGACTGAAAACGTCTCCTTTACGCCTCCCGCGCCGCCAAACGTTTCTGGGGATTTCTTAAAAAATAGACGCGAAGACGTAAGAACGAAAGAAATCCTCGTTAATGTGCATATTCACTCAGCGGTCTCTGCTTTGATGTCAACTCATTATCACCTTGACGGCAGAGTCCTGTCTACATAAGGCATGTCTCACACGCACCGTACTTCATTGTCTCATCGCACGATCATGTGCCTACATATAAATGTTCGCAAGGCGATACCTAACTTAGTTCGATAACATTAATCGTCCTTTCGTTGTACTTAGCATACCTTCGTATATACCATTATTTTTATTAATTTATTTGTTTATCTGACATGAATGTACGATGCGGTGTGTATTGCACCTGACAGTCGATTTAATACACGATAGCTCGTGTTGATCAACACGGTAGCGCGAAGCCCGCTGTCGTATCTATATACTTCACTTCCGGTATATATTCTGCGAAGCTGCACCACCCATTCATTACACCTGGCGAAGTATACTTGTATAGGAAAGCTCGCGTGAGTCATAATCTAGGTTAGCTAACAAGGTGTTACTTTCAATCTACGTTTTATGCAATTTTATTGCGGATCGAATAAAAATTCTAACATATTTTCAGAATTAGAATTGAATTGTGAGATGCGATTTGTCTTGTTTTATGCCGAAGGACGAGACTTATTAAAAATGACTGAACAGAAGCTTAACAATCAATAAGTTTCATCCCTTGGCCGTGTGATAGTTTGACCTGAGCTATTTTATAATGCAGTACTACGTAATTGTCGTATCTGTTGTATTTCCCGTGTGATCTTAACTTAGTTTTACAGCGTGATTTTATGCCTGACACTGTGCCACTATGGGTATATGTGATTTTCCTTCATCTGTGATCTTACTCTCTTCTGTTTCATTTATTTTCGACGTATTTATTACCCAGTTCGATTTTGAACTGTATTTCTAGTCCATCATAGTAACCGTAAATTTGCAAAGTGTCTTTTATAGCCAAATTTTAAAGAGCACTATATATCAATGAAATTTAATTTTATTTCAATATAAGTGGTTCGATGTCGTGGGTATTCAGCTACGTCTGGTTTTGGTGATTTTCAAATAAGTCAATAAAACTATCGTATTTTATTAGATGTAGGTCTTCCAATATTCTTGAAAGAATTAAGGCCGAAACGCCGCCCTCGAGGCGGTTTTATTACTCTCGATTGAACAAATGGATTATATCGCCGACTCGCCATCGTTTGAAACCCAGAAACGGCATTGGGAATTTGGATTCATCGAGACAATGTTAGAACCTAGAAAATTCCGAGAACAGTGATTGGTCCACCATGGAGATACCACATTGTATCAGCCGAACTTGACTCGCTTAAGAAGGCTTCTAGTTATACCTATTTAGTTTTAGTCTAAATGCAAACATTTTTTTTGTATCGCAGTATAGGATATAGCCAACGGGGCGACCTACATTTCTCTGTTAAATAAGAGTCGTTTATTTATACTATCTTTCTGTTTATTTCGACGTATACGTATGATTAATCTTCTAGTAATTGTATGAAATTGACTGGATTCAATCAAGTGTTCTTAAGTGAAACACGCGCACAACCTGAAATTATTTACTTATTGCGTAATTGCTAGACAATATGAAGATGAATGAAGAATGCCATGGTAGCAGCGTATCGACCCAAAATAGAACAGTATAGGTTGGTCGTTCGTGATTCTTACCTTTTTATGTTATATATGGGCAGTTGTTGCAATATTATAGTTGATGTCACGTAAAAGGGTGTAGCGTAGGACTATCGGATTGGCCACTGTTGCTGTATTCAAGGCCGCCTCTCAAGTCTAGCTATCGTCGATTTCACGTTTTCACGCGAAAAAAGAGCCGATATCGAGTTGAGGCGTGCGGGTGTGGTTCTATGAAGGTCACCTCTAAAGCCGTACGATGGTCGATGACACTTTGGCGAATGTAAAGAGACGAAATCGGGTTATTGACGATCGATATTCAAGGCGGTCTGTCAGGTGGTGATATCGTCGATGTTCGCGTGTGGAAATGTCCGTATCCGGAATCGTCGTGGTCTCACTCAGGTGACATGGATCGCTATAGTTTAGGAAGCGCGAGACAGTTCTATGGTCGATGCGGCGTTTCCTGGTAACTTAGGAGGTGAAATTTACATTCAGTATGCATGAGAAGCGACTTCGATAGCCATGGGAAAATGATATACGACACATCTACCTGTCCCCTAGCGGCTAGCATAATCAGTATACGAATCGCCCAGACGGAGTAATTGCGCGGGTCTTCGTCGTCTATTTGTCATTGACTCCGGTCGCCTCACCCCTTCTGAGATTAAAGCGCGCGTGATTAGGGGTTTCGTACGAAGGGCAGATAACTGCACTGTGTCACGCGCGAGAGACGATCTCAGTATGTAGCTAGTGGCGCGAATGATTTATTCTTGGGACAGAAAACTTTTCCTTTGTAGTTGACTTGATTTAAGAGTAGTTCACACTCCACTGATTGGTGCAAGCCGCGGTTGCTAGGCGACCGAGACTGCCCGATAAGCGAACCATTAATCACACCCTCTATATCTTAATACCGATATTATGATTTACTTCGATGCCGACATAGGGGAGAAAATTCCAGTATTGTATCAAACGGATAATTGATTTAGTTGTTAATATTTAATATTTTGTCTTGGATTTCATTTACTACACGCATGACGTGAATCGTATTTTTTGTTCGCCTCGTGTATAAGGACAGTCTAGACGAATTGAACGTAACGTGAATATACATATTATCGTGATTTATTGTCTAAACGACGAAAAAGTGGCCCGTGAAATCTAAATAGGGCAATTGTGGAAAATGTGGTTTTCGCTGATCAGATGCCGAATAGCTGATATAAAAACACAAGTTGCACTTCCTGAAGATTGAAAGATACGATTAGCAAGGGGGGCACACAAGAAAAGCGGAGATTCTCTTTCTAGTGTAGACAGAATTCACAAATTTAACGGGTAAAATGTAAAGAAATTAAACTAATGTCGATAGTAAAATACGGCATGAAAATTACCTTACCCGAAATAATCAAAGATCGAGCTGCGACGATGCCTTTCTGAATCACTCTTAACGCTGTCGTAAGTAAGGGGTGCTCCATCAACAATTCCTCTGGAGAATGCAACGTAATTTAACGGGTATTTAAGTTTAGAAAACAGTAATAGCGAGATGCGTTGTCACGGTAGACATACAGCGTGGTGTTAATGATTCAACGCACCAGGTTCCCAATCGTCACTGTGAAATATCGTGGCTTTCATACACGTATATCATTGTCTTACATTGCCTCAAATCCAGCCACTTTTAATGATATAATGGATATGTTTATATAAATTTGCAGTCAGCTATTACTTACATAAGATATTTGTGCGCTGAAAGATAAACTTATCAGTGAAAACCAGAAATAAGATGTGTTTTTATATTCTGATAGAGAAGATATAGCTATTTGGCCTGTACACTTCGATATTTGTCGCGGAGACTTATTGCAATAGCAAATATCTGCAGCAAATGGACAATTGTTGCGAGAAATATCGCGTTAAAACCGTGCTCGATCCAGCGTAATTTCCCGCTCTCGTTTAACCAATGGGAATCTAGCAATGGAGTATTTAAATTTAACATGTGACTATCGCGCGAAGATAATTTAACACTGCAAAACTGTAAATATGTCAAAACTTTTTATTTAAGCATTTATGATGCGCATGAGATACTGTCATTGTAACTCAGTTAATATAGCACCGGACCTATTATGGGAAGGTCGTAGGTTCGGGTCCCGACTAAGGGGAGGTTTTGTGCTTTTCTCTTCTTCTGTCTTCCTTTCCGATACATCTATCTTCATCTTAACATAATAAACGGAGCGCTGAAATTGTCATCGACTAATTAACATGTAAGCAGGTCATCAGTTAATCAACCTGAAACGCGCGAACGGAAATGCGGCATCGAGCAAACCGCGGAGTGACCCTGCCGCGGATTCCCTTGACGTATTTACGAGGCGTTTATGTACGTTTGGCAAAACGATGAAATTTACGACCTGCTCCAAATCGCGTGGTTTACGGCCCGGGTTCGACACACAGCGCATGTCATAACTCGGCCGCCATCCGTGGTTTTATTGATTAATCTATTCTCCATCGCACCTAATATAGGCCGGATTTATGACGGGCCTTACTTTGACCGATTATCACCGACCTATTTATAATACATATCCAAAATGTCAATTCTCGTCTGTATAACACCGACGAACAATTAGACTAATTATGTCGATTTATTTGTAGTCGAAAATACGCGGATGCTATGACCAAATCACCCTCCTCCAATTAGTTTACTCAATGACTGAACACTGATGAATTTATGGTAAACGATATCATTACCTTTACAATGAATAAGACGGCAAGAATACGCCTGTAGCCAATAATACGGCATTAGCAGTACTTTCTTCCGTAATGCTACTTTTGAGACTTGTTAAGTAGTTACTGTCTGTGTCTGTTTATTTTTGAGTTATGGGGAGAAAACTATGGTTAATGTTATTCATAATTAAAATAGCGATCGGGACAATTGCCCACTTCAGACACGACGGCGTGAGACGAAGAACAAGCGATATCACCGAACGTCTATCTGTCTTTATGATTTTGTCTTTATGTGTGACGTGAAATTGTCTGTAAACAACCCACCTGTCTTCTCCAGCAGGTACTCACAAAAAAGTAAATTTAGAGTTAGAGGGCGCAATGTTATAATATTTAAAATAACGGAAGTGGAACGATATCAGGTGCGTTGTTGTATTGTTACTTATTTCCGAGGAAACGAGAAATAATATAGGCTTTAGTTTATTTCCATTAGGTTACCGCGTTAGTCTATACGAACAGATAAAAGTGCATAAGGTAACAGCACCCTTTGTGACTAACGGAAATTTATTGAAACACGAGCATACGCAAGGAATGCTTCATCAAGTGAAAGATGACCCAACGCTCGCCCGATGAGCTTTTTTGGTCTTTGTCCAGTCTTACTTACACCCAGTCTTTGTGTATGCGAAAGGTCGTGCTTCGATAAATTTTCGTTAGTCTGAAAAGTTGCTAGCTTTCGTTCTTTTATGTAATTGCATTACTCTAGTTAGGTAGACCTTCAACATGGTCAGTCGAATGTTGTGACCAAAAGTCAGAGTAAAGTACAACATTTATAGACCGCGAGTATCATCCAATGAAGTCTCCCAGATGCGGTTTACAATAAAATATTTTGGCAGCTATTCAGCGCATATACAATACACCATCTTTATTCGGACTGAGCTATGAGGGTGGCATTCATATTGCAGGGATATCGTTCATATTACACATAAATAAGAGTATGCAAGAGTCGCAATAGTAACCCCAAAATGATGCTTAATTTCAATGGGAGCATTATTAATTAAAATGGTTCTTGCATACAAAAATAGACCTACAGGATGAGGACGCGATTCATCTCGCCGTGATAGTGTTTATATTAGATTCAATTAAAATTCATTTCAATAGCGCCGTTTTGGGTATACGAGATAATACATCACGTCAGTTATTGCTTCCGGCAGAACTGCTAACAAATTTACTTATTTACCTGATTAATGATAAAACCGTGATTCACCTTGACGCTCTCCGTATCTAAAATGGGGTAAACAAAAAACATTCACCCTAAAAAACAATAAAAGAGGTCAAATTATTTTAACGATCTTAGTTCGTACGTTGATATGAAGACTTGTTATAAACCAAAACATACGCCCTTTGGGCACAATTCAGATGTTCTTACGTTCACGAAAGTGCAAAGGAGGCCACAAGGCTAGTATACCCACTGTAACTCCGTTTACAATTGTCCATAATGATATGCGTATAGATCTCAATTTTCAATTTCGTTTTAGAATTTATTAACGTCGTTTACTTTAAGCATATGTTGATATTAGCTACAATCCCGAGAACGACGTTGCATTAAGCTACGATGCAAATGTGCTTCGTGAATAGCTGGAGAGAAATGCATAAAAAAACCTAGACCTACCTATAACCTATACCGTCAATAGAATTTCATTTCATTTCATTTAACGGTTGTGTTAGGCTATGATTTAATGGAAATGTATTTTTATTGTGCAATGCAATATAATTAGTTATTTCATATCATATCATTTCATTTAACTGTTGTGTCAGGCTACGATTTACCTATATGTACTTACTATTGTGTTATACAATATAATTAGTCATCACACGATATGTATATAGGCGCCTTAGAAACGTACTAGTTACTAGGGCGCCTCCAAAACAAATGAATTATTATTATTATTTATTATATAAGTTTTATTCTGTCCATTTCTTACCTGCACTAAACTATTCCCCCCTATTATTATTGTTATCATTATTATTACAGGATGGCATTCATATCATTTACGAACCATTGTATAATGCACATATGACAAATCTAGAACGACGCCCAATTTCGTTTATAATTATAGACTACAATTATATTACATAGAAAACGAATCTATATGAAAAAAATGCCTAAAAGGCTCTTTAAAATTCCTTCAATGTTACGATACGTTCATATAATGTGAGTCATGCAAAAATGATTGACAGTTAGAACAATCTATTGGAAGGTGGTCATTTCGGCAAAATACCCCCCCCCCCCTGTAGTTAACCATTTTTAGTTCACGACGCAAAAATGAACTTCAAATTATTTTCTTGTGTTATCTTAAGTATTTAACTGCACTCACCATTTTATATTTCCAGATTATTTCCCCTTGAACGTTCACTAAAATATACGCATTAAATCTAATTATGTTACTTTTTGTTTGTTTTATATCCTAATGGGCGAAATTTCAACGGATCGTTTTAGACTGTATATAAAACTGCCGACTCCGAATAGTGGCCGTTTATTACGACGGGAAAGCTATCGCCATAAACGGGAAGATATAAAAAAATCCGACAACGTCGTTGATCACGTCCGTCGGAGCCGTATACAGCGGTGCGAGAAAATAGCTAAAGGGACATAACGCATATCAATTCGGATAATTTATCAAGGATACCCACTCGCAGGTGATGTGTTTAACACGAGGTATGCATATTACATATATGCTATGTGTTATTTCGAAAGAAGGTGTCACGAATTAAGCGAGTATTTTATAAAACACTCCGAGATAAAAGTTCGACCGAGTCAAAACCGAGGTGTTATGTTTTGCATATCGCGAAGTAACGCGTCTAAAAGTAACACACAAGCCAGACGGAACACATTTATATATCTAGCATAACGCGGATATTTGTTGTATATATTTATCACGTGGGTGTAAAGCCTAGGTGCCCGTGTCACCCAATTCGATTACGCCAAACAATAAAAACATCAAGGGGGAGTAACAAGTAATATTAGATTTCATGTAAAAAATAAGAAGAATTTACAGATGAAATGCATCAGAAATAGTCTCCACGGGTTATTCCTAATGCTCTCTCTCTTCCTCTCTCTCTTTCTCCTCTCTCTCTCTCTCTCTCTCTCTCTCTTTCTATCTCCCTCTCTCCTCACCCATCCTAGCTAATCCCTCTCCCTTTTACTTCTCTTTCAGACGCTCTTTCTCCCGATACTTTGTGTTTGGGAGACAGCCTGTCGATAAAATATCGTTACTTAGTGAATTATGTGTGATTCGTCACTTAGAAATAGACGGATTACCGTTGCGTAGGCTACTCCAGATCCGTTACAATACCAGCCCACGTGGTTAACGCGATGAACGGATTAGCCGCAGCAATAAAGGGAGATAAAATATTATTTACCATATCGATTTTTGTTACACAAAATCCGCATGCGCAGTCCACCTATTTATCGGATATATAGCTAGTATTTAACCATAAATAATTTTCTTCCGTTAAATCGGTCAAACTTTGACGTTAATATACACGTACATAAAACAAATGCATACAACATATAATAAATCACTTTAAATATCGCAAGATATTCTGCAGCGACATCTTTTAGAGATCACGGTCGAATCTTCGCATACAAAATATAAAAAATATAGGCTGACCTCCGGTGATTTCGCCCACGCATTACTATTAATTAGCCACCCTTCATTATGGTTATTTTGTCATATTTTCCGCAATATAATATAACGATATATACGATATAATTTTCAAACATCTTTGGTGGCCGTCAGACCGTCGCACGTCGTTACAGAAAAACCCACAAATACATTTATAATATTTAAAAAACACTAAATAACACGATATTCCCGATTCATTATCAATTAATTTACCGTCCTTATCAAAATAGTATTTTTTTCTGTCTTTTAACATCCTTGACCATAGTTAAACTCTAGAAATCGCTTTTATGCCTCCATTTCACCTATTTTAGTAATTATTTATCGATTTTTATTATATTTTTACTTTTTTGAAAATTATACTAATTTAATAATTTTTTTGTTAAAACATATTTATGTGTACAGGTGCTGTCAATTGTCAGTAACCGTTTACGGTAATTATTCGATAGGCTGTTGTGAGAGAAACGCCGGGAATTAATAAATGTTGGCGTATATGATAGAACAGAAGCAAACTTGACCACGTTAATAAACCTTTAAAGGAACGGAAAATGCAGTTAACGACATAAAGGTATAAAATTCGGATGCCTCGTACGGATTTACCGAAGTAGATTATATTTAAAACTGCAATATATACTTGTCAATCAACTACACTATTTCTGTATCACCGCGTATTTTCCGTGTATGACAAGGTCACCGCTCTTTCACCTTCGCTTCAACCTACCTATGGGATGAATTCCTATCAGGCATTCCTAATCACTCGTAAATACATATCTTTTTTATAAGTGCTATGAGTAACAGCCTAGTTTATTTTATATTTCCGGCGTTTATTACTTCTATGCGCCCTGATTCAATTGTGTATATCGGTTCTATTTCAACATATAATGGCAGTCAAGTGCGCCTGACGAGATACATATTTTTTAAGAAGTACTAAAAAACTATTGTTATCGTTATTATTAATATTATTAAAAGGCGGGTTTTGCCTTAGTTTATTATATCTATATTATTTATAATTATTATATTATTGTCTTAATTTATAATTGTTATTGTCTGGGTGATATACACACAGATTCCGTGGCGTTGGATGTAAAAATCTCGCGAAGCGATAAAAAATGAGATCAATAATTAATAACATCATAAATAAAATATTTATCAAAAATAACGAATATTGACTGGAATGATAGATAAAATAAATATTAAAACGTAATACATCTGTATAACATTGCCGAAATAACGGTGGATCAAAGGACTTAAAATTCTCCCAACCGCTTTACGACATAATCATAACTAGGAAAAGCTAAAATAAATATAACGTAAAAATAGTTCTCGGGCCAAACACACAATATATGTTAAAACCATTGATATGAATTAATGAATATTTATAAAAAATATGAATATTCATTGAAAAATTGAAAATTTGAATAATTGAATATTAATAAGCATAAGCATTCATCTAAATATTATAAAAGATAAAATTATAATTTCATTATGTCAATATTATTATACCAATGATATATAGTTCACCTCATCCAGCGTGATACCGCATTCCGAGTTTCGCGAAAATAGATCAGATTGTAGAGTATAGTCTTATAACGTGATTATTCTATTAAACTAGGACGAATGACTGAAATTAACATTACACACTAACGTCTGTCTGATCATACACTGGCATTATTTAATTTGGTAATATTTATATATCGTGTGAAAAGCTTTATTCGAAAGTCCCAGTACGGGTATACGAATAATTTACACAACACGATTTACTAATTATAATAATTATAATAGTTGTACCAAATAACAGACAAAATAAAGTAATGAGATATTTTACAGTACAATGATACACACAGAATACCAGGCTGTATAAATGTAAATATATTTAAGGGGCATGTGAGCGTTCGTCAAACCTATACAAAATCCTAGTTATTTATATTTAATTGTTAACTAAGTAGTAAAAAGCTTTGGGGAAAAAGTTGGCCCTAAATATAACACTAAATTATTATCGAATGTTGAGTATTTGTATAATAAATGTAATAATAATAGTGAACTAGTCATTAAATTTATCAAATCCAACTATCTAAGCACTGTTGATACTTGTTAGTTATTAATACAATTGACAAACACTTCGACAAATCGACAGGCCATAAACGAGTCTTCGCATACTCGTTTTATACATTCAGAGACATCGCTTGACTTGTTAGCCATATCGGAAAAAAACTAAAAGAAGCTGCAACACGTATTGCGGTATGAATAAACGAGGGCTTTCTATCCAGGTATACTTCGTTAGGTGTAAATGAGACAGCTAAAATGTGCCGCTAATGATTTTTATTTATGTAATAGTAGAATGTATTGTGTTCTGACTTCTATATTCACTCATAAAGATATCATTTGCGATGTTTGTAGGGATCAGAACTAACAACTTCTCGCCGGAAAACCACGTTTGTAACTAATAAATCACTCGGGGCTAATAAAGAAAAAAATTAGCAGTATACCAAAACACACACACACACACAAAGTGAAAAGATATATTTCATATAAGACAATTGCAGTAATATGACGGGAAAATATTTACTAATAATTGAGCGTTTGCAAGCCCACTGTCGTTTAGAAGAGATTGTCGTTTAGCCGAGTTTTCTATTTATCACATCTGTCACGAAATAGAGCAGTTAGTGTACTTCTAGCCGGTAGACAACGTCGGGACTTTATTACGCTGTTATCAACGAGTGAATAATTAATAAACTGACGCCATTGTAACCGACACTTGATAGATGTAACAGATGTATCACTGAAGCGATTAAAACAAAACGACGCCCGAGTTATACATCGCGGTTACCTCCCTTTATCGTCCGCGCGCGCGACTGCGCATGACGCCCGTCACCAGAACGACGGCAGGCAATAAAATGGCAAATCGTGTATAAACAACAAAAAAACGCAATCAATGTTATTCATTATATAATTTATTGACGCGAGAGCTGTTATTCGTAGCACTTCGATCTTTAGTGATGCCACCAAGCCAAAATCCCCTGACCCGCCTACTATAAACTTTTCTAAATATGATATACGTAAATATAGTAGATACCTATGTTATTATGTCTAGCAATAAGTTTTGTTTTTTTTTTTATTTATTTTTATCGTCTCAAAAAGAGTCGCCACTTTTTCGGCTGGTCTTAAAATTTTGTATTAATGTTAGGTAAAGAGTTTTGCTGTTGATATTCGAATGGGGAAAGTCCGTTTGTCCTTGGATAGTAGGAAAGATGCACATTGTTTTAAAGTAGGTAAATGGAAATATCACGAAAATATAATGAAGCCATATTATAATGACACTGACTTCCACCACCATGAAATGAAAGGAAATGAAATACGTTTTATTAAAGCCTACTTATTAGCATAGCTGTCAACCACACTTAAGCATGAATAGTCGGCGTAAATAATCTATAACTGCAACGTTATAGTTAGTCGACTCATCTGCCTACATTATCTAACATCGTATACGGTAGGACCCAAATAAGTTTCAGCACAATACAGTGCATACAGCAAAAATATTATGTTAAGCTATTTAATGGGATTAAATAAGAAAGATTGTACAGGGAATAATGACAAAATATACAGCTGACGAGAGGAGATACAGTCAAACATCTATTAAGCGGCCACTTACGGGAATCACGAAAAAGTGGCCGTTAAGACAGGCTGCCGTTCAATCCAGGTTTGATATTTTGACTAGTGTACATGTCGGGAAGAATTTGGAGTGACCGTTACGACAGGTGCCCGCTTAATACAGGTGGCCGTTCGGGCAGGTTTGACTGTATTAATAGTATAGTGAAAGTCCACAAAAGGAGGATCATCAGAGAGCCGTTTCGTCCGTAACATTTACTAATATTTCTCCGTACTAATATGGAATACTGCGGTGATTAGTGAAATTGTTGCTGTATTACATTTGTCCTATAGAGAGTGCCGCAATATTTCCAGTTGCATTTTCTAGCAGTATGATCAGGGGCTTATATCGATATATAGCCATCAAAATATCCGAGAGCTGGATCGCCGAGCGTCCATAAAAATCTTTGAGAGCCGCATAGAAGAAACTCAGGCAGCGGTAATGTGATCAAAAATTGTCAGCTTCTTCGCGGGCAGGTTGTCTTGTACCGAGACGGTGACCTCTTCTCTCGAGAAATGGAGAGTTTCGTCATTGACTTGCGTGAAGGAAACGACAAATTTCCGTTTCAAATATCGACGACGTTTATCATGGTAATAAGCTATTGTAAATTGACGAGTGTGCAATAAAAAAATAAGGGAGGATATACCACACCGTGATTTACCTATTCACCGAGATAAATTGACTCGAATTAACACCTTGCGTCGTCTGAATATGTTTTTTCTGCATCTTTAATTACGTTCAATGGTCAGCGAGTGACGGCTTCTCGAGAAAGAAAACATACTGCAATGTATACCTTAAAGAAAACGAGCGTTCATCTGATTTTCACGCTAAATCGGAGCAATATGCAATAACATCGCCACACTGCAATAATATGTACGAAAACATGTTTGCATCGACACCGTGTATATTTAACACAATTTTTATGAAACCACGTGAGAATTTTACGATGAAGTTCAGGTATTTTGCACAATGCTTTTTAAAGTCATCATAGTAGCATTGTTATCCATTTCATGTTCACTGTAAATGTACATAGTTGTCTCTAACATTGATCTGTATTACCTGTATACTGTTGAATGTTAATTTTATATAATTTAAGTATCTGCATTGTAGTCTTAGAGCTTTAGGCTACTGTTTCCTGTAGCATTTTTTTCACTTTGTGCATTTCTCTTGCGTCAATAATGGGATATTAATAAAATTTAATATATATGCATTTCATATCAGCGCGAACATCCTTAATTCTTATTAGCAGCTGTTATCTCACTCAATGTATTTTCAAATCGCAGAATGGATGCGATATCGAACGTAATTACAATATCAATACTTAACTTATTTGCTCCTGGGCACGCAGCCACGTTATTAGGAATTACGAAGCGATATGGGACGTCACGGGGAAATTTCTACAGCGTCCGACGGTCGTAAACATTCATATCTTGACAAGCTGCCACGACCTCAAGTCGTAAACTTAGCGTGTCGGTGAAAGCTGACACTGGCGTATGTAAACCGTTTCGTTCAGACGGCTCCATCATATTGGCATATTTTGATCTTTCGAGAACGTGCACTCGTTTCCAGTGTTTGCGAAGAAGAAAGTTTGCGTTATATGGGGGTCACGCGTGAGTTTATCGCAGGTACCGGTGTTATGTCTAAGACCCTGAGAACTAAGGTGGGCAGGTAAATTGAAATTTCATACTTCATGAGAAATTCCGTATTATTCACCGCAATATCTCCTATATTTATTGTGGATTATACTATATCTCGTGTGAGCTCTGGGCAACACACACGGTGACTGGTAACCGTGCCATCATTTTAGCGGAATTGCTGCACTGGGGTGATTGTTGGGCATATTTTAGTTGTCCGTGTATGCGTGTGCGTTTGTGCGGGTGTAAGTGTGGGTATCTGTCCGTGCGTGTGGGCGTGTTTGTGTACTTCTGTCCGTGCGTGCGGGCCAATTTGTGTACGTGGTGCGGTGTGCGTGCGTAAGTCTAATGTGCGAGTGTCTGTGCGTGCGAACGTTTCATGTAGGTATATGAGTGTCTTTGCGTGTATGTGCGTGGCGTGTGTGTGAACTGCGATTCATCGGAGGTCAACTGTAGGTAGTGCGGTGAGTAGGTCAAAAGATGCGCGATTGCGTCAACTGAAAACTTGGTGTCATGCTCTCATTAAGTTGTAGCGCATGTTTCAGATATATAT
>WURV02162319.1:0-15447 GCA_011762755.2 Epimenia babai | reverse complement strand
AGCATCATTGACAATTGTTTAGGTGGTATAGACATTCTATTTTTAATTTCATTAACTTAACAGTAATTCTGTTCTAGTAATTTGCTCAACAATAAAATTTAGTAGTCTGAGCAAAAAAGAAGTCGCAATTCAAAATCTCACTGTAAAATCACTACACAGTCAATATAGCTTAACACGTACACCATTTGCTATCGTATACAATACATATAGCCATGACCTGGCGATGCTTTTCGAAATATTAGTAGACCATTATAATGCCATTTATTGCCTTGGAACATTTTCCCTAATGGTTCAGACATAGATATATCAATTTACTTCCTTTTACAAACGTGTCGCTTTACTATCAGACTCTACAGGCGACTCGACGAAACTATATATATATGCAACATTTTAGACGACAAAGGGACGTTTTCTGGACTAACATAATTTATTTACATTTTGTAGAAATCTCTTCCCCGAAAATTTAATAGAGGCCTGCTTTCGATCAGTGAGTATGTTATATTCCTTTGAAGCTAAAGTCACCATAGTTCCATCATATCATGTTAAATGACGCCGATGCCACAGTAAGAATAGCTTTCAATGTCTAAATTATATTTTAACTTAAAATGGAAATGAGTATATATATTTATCTTTTCTTATAACTAGCGTCAGTATTACTCAACTTAATATTCTTCTCGACTGAATTAGATCGGATGAAATATGTGAACTGGACCACCAGATGGGTAGGTTCCGCTCAATATACAAGCTCTGTGATAAACGTTTCGATAATATTTCAGTAGCCGGACGGACGGACGACGGAACGGATGTTCGATTAGAATTAAAATTCAAGTGAGATACGTAAAATGCCATAAAATGATATTGTGTATAGAACAGGTTTCCTTCCATAAATTATATAAATTCGAACAGAGAGCAACGTTTCTCGTAAGGACGCGCGCTTCACCGGGTGTCGGAATCGATGAATCTTCAGCTAATTCGACGTCACTTGCGACTGCGAAAGTGAATCTCAGTCTGGAGGGCGATGGTGAGTTAGCGAGTTGACTGGTGCGTCAAACTGGTATGAGGGAGGGTATATTATTAACCTTTCCATCAATCAATCGATCGATCGATCGATCAATCAATAAAATCAATCTCTATTCAGTGTAAGAATACAAAAGTAGCGAAAGACGGTTGTATAAGTCACTGCAAACACATTACGAAATTAAGTACATTTTGGTAAACATCTCATTCTGCCTGCGTTTGTATCGAAGCCATTAGGCTAAATATCATGTCAATAGCTTCAATTTGTATTCGTCGTTTCTTCCTCAGACTGGCGACTCGAGGTGAGACCGCAATCCAATATGAACCTCTTGGGTTTACTCGCTTTCTCAATGGCTTTTGGTAGCGTGCTGTCGACACTGGGTGAAACTGGTCGACCCTTGTATCAAGTCATCGACGTCATCTACCAAGCCTGCATTAAACTCATCCTCATCATTGTATGGCAAGTTGTCCTCATACAAGAAAATATATCTGTATCGTTTTAAGAGTAATTGAAAAACCATAAAAAACATACTCTTTAATTATTTTAAAGTTAACCATGTGGAGGCTCCGGTGACCTATTCTAATTAGACTTTATCCGTTGTCTCTTCGTCCACCCGATGTTTACATATTATTTTTATTTGGAAAAATATTCCCCCAAACTGACGGTTGTCAGTTCTTAAAACGTGACAGACTAACAGACTCACGGACAAGACACTGTCCGATTAGAAAACAGTAGCCCACCGGAGCATTCGCTCAAGTGAGCTGAAACTATTGGCGCATTTTTGATGTCTATTGTGATGATGAAAATGACAAACTGTTCAGGTTGATTCTGCACCCGCAGGGTTGCAAATTATTGACATTTTCTTAATATCCTTAATATTTAATTCTATGGCACTGAAATTGCTGCGTTCCACTGTTATCTAACGCGATATTTGAGAGTTCTGGGATAATCGCGGTCTAAGCCAGTAACAACTATTGGCAACTAAAGTTTATAAAGCACAATATTAAGAAAGACTCAACGGCCACAAATCTGACATCCGCCTCACATTCACCAGAACTCCGTATGGGAACATTTCAATCTCCCGGATGTTTTATCGTCAACCTTTGGGTCGCCGTTCTCAAACAAGTTAACGCCAACAAAAAACTAAACAGAAAAATTTGCGGAGAACAAATCATCAAAGAAATCGTGTAGATGAAGGACTAAATAGAGATTTAGGATCTTTGGGGCACTATCGAGATTAATCTCTCGTTAAAATCGCAGCTTTATCATGCTATTGTTCCCGCACTCTCTGATTGTAGGTAACCTGTTCTACCCTAAAAGATTTCATAATTCTATCATCACATCAGATTTAAACACGCTATCTTTGTCTGTTTTATTATTTCTACACCACGATATTCGCTTTTTTATTAATTTTCCATTAACTATTAGGTCTTAGCCCCTTTTGTGTATCCATATCGCTCTAATTGTGCTGTATATAAATATGTATTTACTTATTATCACTCATTCACCTGAGGAAACATTCCTTGTGTCTGCGAAAGTAGACTATTGAAAGCTTTGCTTGTCACCTTGTGACTATTGAAAGAAGTTTCAATAATTTTTTGTTAGTCTTAAAAAGTGTTACCTTCTATTTCAATATTACTGTTGAACAATCTAGTAATTCGTTTTAGTAGTCTTTTTTTCTTGGAACGGGTTCGTAATTTACTTTCATAATCTGAAGCACTTGATAGCCTACAATCTCTTTGACTACATGTACAGGTGGTCCTTTAGAAAGGAAACTACAGTTCAGTGTAGTATTTTTCGTTCAAGTTTTTTTTTATTAATTTTGTATTTTAATATTTTATTATAACTTATATTTTGATACAGTAATTCATCATGTAAAGAGCAGTCTAGAGTATAAAGAACTGAACACTGCGCTATAAAAAATAATTACTATACACATTGCCTTTTTTTAGTAGATGTAAATGGAAAAATTCAATAGTCATTGGTTTTCCTGAGATTATGTCTATGCAGAAAGGTACTATTCCTAAAAAAGTATGATAGAACATTGACAATAGAAAATAGTACGCATTATACAAAATTGAGCAAGTTTTGTAGTTGATAATTTAATTGGGCTTTAACAACTTCAAGTTATAAAAGAATATAGTTATGCGATCCAAATAATGCGACTTCGTAATATATCTAATGGCACGTTTCTGTAAAACATAATAGCTTATTAAGTCTGGACTTATATCAGTGTTGCCACAAATATCTGAATAAAAAATATGGGAGAATTTGTATCGAGTATAGCATTTAGAAATTTGGTACAGGTCATTAATATTTACTTTGTTACTTGGTATTATTCGTATATTCCATTAATTGTTTAGTCGACTACCTGGGGATTTTTTTTTAATATTCAGTTGAGCGTTCTGATGCCTCTGTCGCATCATGTTTCTAAAATTAGGTCGCCGTCTTGTCTACAAAAGCTACGTTGTTTTTATCAGTCGGAAAACGTTCACTGATCCAAATTCGTATAACATCTGCTTTAACTTTTCGGCTTCCTTAAGCACTGGATTAATGACCAAACCACAATGATGTCTCGTATTCGCTGAACAGGTACGTGCCTGTCGGCATCATATTCCTGACTGCCGGAAACCTTGTCGCTCTGGACGATCCATATGTGGTTCTAACGGGATTCTCTTTGTTCTTCGGCGTGATGTGTCTAGGAGTCGTTATTCACGGCTTCATCTTCTTACCTCTGCTATACTTCGTGTTTACGCGCAAGAATCCGTTCGTTTTCACTTACCACATGTTTCCTGCCATGCTCACCGCGTTTGCCACCGAATCCAGGTGAGTTATCAATCCTCACCAATCACATTTAGTTCACACAAAATGCGCGGCTCGTGATGACCATAGCTATTTTGTTCAACAGTATACAGCCATAAATCTTACCAAGTGTTCAAAGTATGAGCCAATTAATATTATGAGCGCAAGTTGTATTACTACCATCACCGAATGTTGGAAACAATTCATACACACCGTGGTATACGGTTATATGCAGTCGAAGAGATTTCAAACAAACTTTCTTACTTTTGCTTCTAAATGCGTTCCACATTTTTCCCTCAATGCTGCATTCGTTTGGTGATACACCACGATCAAGCCAATCCACTTTCAAGACATTCTAACGAACAGCTGAGTTGTTTTGGCGTTTCTAAAAAACGTCACTGCGCCCGCCCAATGTTAATACGGTATCGGATTGTTCCAGCTGGAATAAGCAAAAACCTTTCAATTAAAGGGCAGTCTGACCACATCGTACAATTTAAAATCTTGCGTGGACATGACAAATTATATCCACAGATAACTTTTTGTTTTATCTATAAAACGGGGTGTAACCTGAAACGTAGCTAACTAGAAATGCAGAGGTGTCCGAACGTTCCAACAGTGCCGCTACGATACCCGTGACTACAATGTGCCTAGAAGACAACAACCACATTGACGCACGGGTCGTCAGACTAATGGTTCCCGTGGGGGCAACTATCAATATGGACGGATCGGCCCTCTACCTGTGTCTGCTTGGGGTTTTCGTGGCTAACCTACATGGAATTGACCTAAACATCGGACAGATCTTTACGATTGTGTTAGTATCTTGCATTAATCATACAAAAACCAATTAACGATGGTAGCGTTTGTAACCGTCGTGCTTGAACACGAACACTCCCCAAGTGCAATGTTTTTTCAAAAGCAAGGGCAACGGACTATACCATTAAACTTGAAAATGAAACTCGGTACCCCACAGTGACATATACCCCGAATACCGACTAGCACTCCCATATATTCTAATACCTCTTGAGCTGGAATGATTGGGGCATTTGCTCGATAAAAGACATGGCAAAACAGATAACTAGAACGAAGGTTGAAAAATTTATCTCAACATAATACATATATAAACTATCTTATGAGGGCAAATAAAAAATCTAGGCTATTTATCTTGATAAGTACACAGTATACAGAGGACTCACAAATCACTCTCCCACAAATTTACTAATAATCAAATCTATCAGTCGAATCGAGAATCAAATTCCCATTGAATACTCATTTTGGCATCCAACATGACTGGAATTTATTTCAGATTAGTGTCATTGACGATCGCGATAGGGTCAGCCGGCGTTCCTGGGGGTGGGGCAGGCACTACTGAGATGTTAGTGTTGACCTCTGCCGGGCTGCCCGTTACAGAAATATACATGATTCTCGCCCTCTACTGGTTGGGGTATGAACTTACGAATAGATAATAATTATGGCATAAAGGGTTTTGTATAACGAGCTAACGAGCTTATTGTATACTTAAGACAACTGCATTATAGTGTATATTATATTTAGTTTTAATAAAATACGTGAATCATTACCTAACATTAACAAAACACTGCAGAAAAATATCAAAAATTTCTGTAGTTATGTAGGGAGACAAAAGCCCATGTCCGCCATGGGTTAACACATGAGCCGTTTTTACTTCAGCGTGATCTGGGTGGAATTTTCCACCAACACGTCGAAAATGTGCCCTTGTTCGCATCTCGTAGGTGTCTATGTCTGTGTATTAATTTATTTATTTCGCAACGAAACAGAGCACGACTACGAACAGTTGTGAATGTGATGGGCGACGCGTACGGCTCGGGAATCGTGGGCAAGCTGTCAGCGCACAATCTTGGCACCGACCATGCTAAATACGAGATAACGTCTTCTGAGATGGATTGTATGGTGTAAACAGCCGATCATCATCGAGTCAAGTTCGACATTAAAATACCGCACTTAAACCTGCGTGCGTAGCTTGCACGATAACGTGTTACACCAAAAACAAGATATAACGGAGTAATGCCTCACACCGACACGGTCATGTTCACCGTTGTCCCTTATTCGTTACAAATGTTTATTCCCTCCGCAATATCGTCACAAGCGTGACCATTATTTAGGGTTTATTTGTTTGTAGTAGACGACATCGATTAAAATTAACCCATTAGCTAGGTGACGTGGATAAAGTCAATTTACGGGGACTGTTCAAGCCATAGGATCCTAGATCGATTCGCTGTCCGATCAGCATACAAGCGTTAGCTGCTTTGAACCCCAAAAGCGCGGACCTAAATCCCAATATGCCCATGGGGGTCTGAGGTAGCCTTTGCCGTAGTGATCATTAGTTTCTTCTCTAGGACGTGATAGTTTCACTACGGTGTATGGTGTTTCCCCCACCGTCGCAGAGAGTAATCTAATCCGAATGTGTTAACGACAGGCTAGCTCTCAAAGGCCCGATATTGGCCCACGATACAGAATAATCCCAGCCTACTGTTACACGTACAAGTCCATTTTATCGTGCGAATAGAACACCAATTACATCACAACAATGGTCATTTACCGACGCAAGTGTGATTGACAGCTGGGATAAAGAGTACAGGGGGACTTGAATCAAATTCATTTCATTTATATCACTTCGCTCCATCTGGGGGGCAAGCCCATTTATTGAGCCTAGTACCGTGAGACGTGTCTGTTTATATGCTCAACTATTGAACTCATTTTGTCCACCCCCAGCGCTATGACTCAACCGAGCGGGCCTGGTGGCAGGCGGTCCATTATTGATCACCCATCCACGTACTAGTCAGATTCCGGTGTACCTACTCAATGAGGTCAACAGCACAGAGTCACTATTTCCACTGAGCTGCCACCTGACACTTCACTACCCCTAAATCTTTCTCGAGTTGTTATTTACCGATAGTTTACCATTGGTAATAAAAGTCAATTGCACTCTGAATATTGCCTCGTACGGCCTCATGAAACTTAATAATCCACTTGAATCTTTATTAATATCCAAACGCAAAAATCTTGCTCATTTCCTCTGGCGAAATGCACGGGAAAACCCCTTGATTGTTGGGATTCGAACTTGCAACCCCTTGATTGTTGGGATTCGAACTTGCAACCCCTTGATTGTTGGAATTCTAATTTGTAACCCCTTGATTGTAGGGATTCGAACTTGTTACCCCTTGATTGTTGGGATTTGAACTTGCAACCCCTTGATTGTTGGGATTCGAACTTGCAACCCCTTGATTGTTGGGATTCGAACTTGCAAACCCTTGATTGTTGGGATTCGAACTTGCAAACCCTTGATTGTTGGGATTCGAACTTGCACCCCCTTGAATAAAACACCGCACTTTTCACGACTCTACTACTGACACCTTGATGGAACTAATCACTATAGACGAAGTATACTGTATAAAATCTTTGTTTATTAAAAATTGAAAAAACTAAATTCATATGCAGGTGATATTTATATTTAAACTGAATAAAGCACAGATATCGACTGGATGCCGTTTGAATTCAGTACGAGAAATTTTTTAATGCACAATTTCGCTTTTAACCGGTTGGATGTCTAAGATGTCGATCTAAATATTTTTCATATTTCATATTATACAGTTTATATTTCGTATTTCACAGTTTCCAAAGGATAAAAATAAAAAGTTGAAATTCTGTCACTTTCCAAACATTTTCTGTCTAAATAATGCATTAAGAGCCTTGTTTGCCAATTGTCTTCTAAAATTTAAGGGCCTAGTACATCTATGTTGTTAGAATAACTTTATCAGGTTTTAAGAAGCGACTTTGACTGAGACATGGGGAATAACCTACGCCAACACATAGAACCTGTTACTCCAAAATATTGCAAATTATCCAAAAATTTTATCATAATAGCATTTTTGAACCATATGACTAAATACCAAATACTAAAAATAGATATATCCGTATCTCGCGTCGAAAAATGCAATAGCTGACAGTGAACCATCGTAGCTAACCACTGAAATACCCGAATGCTTCCAAAAATTAAAGGACAATCACAACATTCAAGGCGGATATCTGTCAATTAAGGCTTTCAAAAGTATTTTACAATGATGTTCATCGCGGCTATTCAGAGAATACCCCATCGGCAGACGCCTCTCACCGGTGCGGGATATCAAGGGTTAACACATTTTAGTTCAGCCATCGAGGTTAAATGACTGAGAAGCACAAACAGAAAAATCAGGCCGCGGGCCGTTTGAAACCATCAGCTTTTCGCTCGGGAGTCTTAACACACAACTTGACTATGCGTCTCCCCAGATGCGGCGATACATCTTCTCTGGGTGTTACACAATGCTGATGAGCCCTCTCGTTACACGGGTGACACGCGAAAGTAGACTAAACATTACTATGCGGCGAAACGGTGCAAATATTGCAGTCATACAACCACTCACCAAACATGGCAGCACACCCATTCACTGGATCCGTCACACACCCGCTAACTAAACGCGTGGGGTACCCGCTTAGTGAGCCCATTGCATACCCGCTAACTAAACACCTGGCATACGCGCTGACTTGTGAGAAAGCATTACCGTTGACAATCGTAATGTAACTGGTAATTATAAGGCTATACCTACTACGTTTAAAATAACATGTCACACAGAAACACGATTTCTGAACACTGAAAGTGCCAAGGCATTAAATTTAATATCTGTACATGCCCTGTTGTTACACATTCTACGCCAATCTTTCTACGGCCCAATTCTAATTAACTCTACATGCCCTTTTGTTACGCCATCTACACCACTACCACAATTCTGATATATCTACAGCTCATCTCGATCTGCCACATCCACATAGTTCTTTTTCATGAAATTTTCAAGCTAATCAAATAGAAAATCTATTATTCCATAAAGCAGATAAGCAGAAACTTCTGGAAACCAGGGCTATATTGTGAGATTAATAATCAAAAAGGACAGTTGTAAACATTCATATAAACAGGTGGCAGCAGCAACAGTGGTAAACTTTGCAACATTTGTCATAAATGTTATTATAAAGATAAGATGTAACATAGGCCACCTCAGCCGTGCTGGGAATTGAGTGACTTCAGCTGCATGATTGGGATTATCTTAAACCAGAACCGATGCAACCGAAATTGTAATGCAACTAAAAACAAAATTGAGAGCCTGTAACAAAAATCAATCTGGAAGGGGGTGGCCAACACGACTATTCACTTGTTGAGAAAAGGATGTTTTAAAATGAAAAAAGTTTTGGGTACATGCATTTTTAACAACTCAGGAACAAGCTATCTTTTTCTTTATTAGGGCAGGACTTTTTCTTTATTAGGGCAGGATGGAGGGTGTGTGTGTGTGTGTGTGTGCGTGTGTTTTAAATGCATAACTTTGTATCCAATTTTCAATTAGTAAATTCAACCTGGCTTTGTATAAGCTTCTAAGCTGCATATAGTGCACTGCATATAATTGGAGAATAAATTTTTGCGAATACGCGTTTTTCACGATGCAAGCATCAGTTCGGTTATCATCGGCCATGCTTCCCAGGTCCACTAGGGTGCCAACAACCGTGCTTCCCAGGTCCACTAGGGTGCCAACAACCGTGCTTCCCAGGTCCACTAGGGTGCCAACAACCATGCTTCCCAGGTCCACTAGGGTGCCAAGAACCGTAGCGTCCTGTTTACTTTCCAGCTCAAGCTACACTCTGGTCGCTGGTTCCCAGTCAACCAATACTACCACACGCCTTGTGCGCTGCAATGGTTATAAACAGGTCGTTCAGCCTGTCAGGAGGTCACAGTCGCTCTGTGCGTACCCTGCTATAAACTTCTAGTCTACTATTGGCTGATTTGTTACATTAACACACATCATCACCGAACCTGCTGGAAATGCGGTACTACTCCATGTACCAGTTAAATTAAATTGACCGAGGGGACATTTTTGAACAAACGGGCCGCGTATGGCCAGCGAACATTTGCACAAAGTAGTCCCATATTTCAGATGCCTTAAGGTTTGACAAAAATAACTGCATCGTGCAAACACGCGAGTGACACACGGCGTACATTTTGTGTCGTGCAATCTGCGACCCATAAACCCAGGGAGCAACTAGTCACCCAGTGACCAGCTCATCCATCCGCGACCTAACAGCTCATCCATCCGCGACCTAACAGCTCATCCATCCGCGACATAACAGCTCAGTATAGACTGCATTATTCAGGATAACAGTATCACCATAAATAATTTAAACATACATGCAATGTTTTTGTGTTTATTTTTTTAACCATCCGTGCGTTCGTGCTGCTACTGCGCTAAAAAACCGGTTGGCGCAACTGATCAAAAAGTGTCGAACTTCTTAAGTCACGGTTCAATCTAACTCGCCTAATAGTTGTCATAGGCAGTGCACAGCTTTAACGAAAAACCACTCGTTAGTCAACCGTTTCTAAACTCTCATAAATGACGTAATCAATATGCAAAGTGGAACCAAAATATGCTATTTATTAATATAAAAAAGTTGTACTAAAACCTTGCCTCTTTAAATACCCTGCACATGTAAAAGATATCCGAGAGAAAACACATGATAATGATCCAGTTTAATTGCGTAGTTCGTGAGTAGTTACATCTAATCCATTCACAGACCCGTTACATATTTGTAATCCCACGCGCCCATTCATTCAGACACTGTTTGACCTTAGTGCAGTTTGACCTTAGCCTAAAAACAGTTGGAGCCAAGAGAATAATTTACAAAAATTTCCGAAAATTGCGAGATAGATATATATATATATATATATATATATAGGACCTATATAATGGAAATATATTAAGGGAACGTGTCACGGACACATGAGTCCTCGGAAATTGCTTCGAGCGTCGACATAATCAGTAATTAACCCATGCGCTACTAGATTGTTTTTATTCAACAGGAATATAGTAAAGATAATTCTGCATTCGGTGGCGAAAAGGTTAATGTTAGATAATGAGTAGATTTAACGGCCGCATGCAGCATATTTAATCAACCTTAACTTAAGCAATCAACCAAATTTCGCCAGCAAACCTCGGTTTGTTCGTATCTGGTATATCCCGGGAACTTCTGAAGAAATTTGTATTGTAGTAGTTACGTATTGTATAGACATCACACTCGTACGGTACGGGGTTAATGCGTAATGTATGGATGGTTGGATATGGCACAAAATGAAACTGTCGATAGACTTGCGTGCTAAGTTGACGGTGACAGAGCGTGACATTCGCCAGGGTGGTAGATGTGGGAGGGGCTTGGCTATGCCCTAGACTCCCTCGCCCTTCGATGCATCTTCGAAGTTTTCGACCAAATCTATAGCAAACAAACGTGCGGTCTGTAGCAGCTGTTATGTACATTAACCCTTAGCACTCTGTTGTCACATAATTATATTGCTATAGTAATGTGATGTACAGTTGTCAGTATGCTAAGGGTTAAACAAACGTCTCGGTGTTCTAGATCATTGTATACTTTGAAACATCTGCCAGACCGGTAACATGTAAAATTTTGCTTGGGGCTCAACCCAAGATGTTATTCTCTGTATTTCTCTAGTACCCTCCGGCGAATGAATAAAGTTGACATGAGAAAATGTTAACACATCACCACTTCTTTACGTACCTTATATGCAGTTAAACCAGTAGGTTTACCAAATATAAAGGACATCAATATAAAGTACCAAGAGCGGCTGCCAGTGAAAAAAAATCGCTTAATGGGCATCCGGTTCAACAGCCCAATGAAAATTCGAAAAGCCTTACCCCCACAAGATCTATTATTTTTTACCGTTATACCCTAACGAATTGGAGTGGCAATAGTACGAGTACTGTATCGATTAATGCTAAAACAAGTATTCAAAGCCTTTTGATATACGCGTAGCCTTGCACTATAACACTCGCTGATTTCATGATCCCTCTGATTTATATTGGCTTTTCTGAAAAACTATCAAAGCTGCGAGATTATCGATTAGTTTACCCAGAACAGAACACGGTTTAAGTTTTGTCCTGATTGAAACCTCTGGACTATCAATGAGGGGTGAATTGACCCAAGATCGCCACGGATCGTGACTTACCTGGCACCTCATCGTCGTCTGCATCAATTCCATCTGTTCCCAACTTGCTGTGGTCACCTGTAAAACAATGGTCATGCTTGCTAAATCCTGATTCCATCCATTGAGTATATAACATATTTACTCCACGCTTCGATCCGTCCGTGTCGCTATGTCGGCCGGAGTCACCGTGTCAGCCAGAGTCACCGTGTCAGCCGGAGTCACCGTACCAGCCGGAGTCACCGTACCAGCCGGAGTCACCGTGTCAGCCAGAGTCACCGTGTCAGCCAGAGTCACCGTGTCAGCCGGAGTCACCGCGTCAGCCGGAGTCACCGTGTCAGCCGGATAGCGATTATTACTTAACAACTACCAAAGTATACAAAGATAGTTGGAGGTACGTTCTACAGGTGTAAAATATCTGAATAAACAGGAATAAGTAGGCCTATGTGGTTCAACTGGGAGCGCACCAGACGGGTCATCTGGTAGCCTCGCGCTCTAACAGTAAAGTAAAAACTACAAGAACATTACCGAATAAACAGAAATACATACGTACACTCACACACGCACGCGCATGGCCACATAGATAACGCTTGCATCACAGCGTGGGTCACAACGGCAACATATCACGCATAGATACCTGAAGGAACTGAGGGTAGATTTAATGCGAGCTTCTTGAGGCTGTTCAGACTGTCAGCCCCCAGCTGGTTTAATATTCCAGGCAAGAGCTCAGCTATTTCTACAACATAACACGAATGGCGACGGAATAGAAAAAAATTACTGTATGATCCTTTATCTTCCCCGCCCATATGCCAATTTCCAATCCGATTCATTGCAGGTAAAAGCTTTTGTCGCCGCCAGTTACAACAAAAAATCAATGCACAACAAATGCAATGCGAATCGTACGTGGACAAATGGGAAAGAGACGTCAATTGATTTGAAAATGCAGAAAGTACAGCGGCCAATATATCCTTTGCGATTCTAAGGAACTAATATAAGATTCAAATATTTATATACATATATGCATATTTCCATACGCAAAGGGGCATAAATCAGGCATTGACAAACAATCTTAATTTGGAAGGCTCTCAATGGGAAAATAACCAGACTTCTAGATTGCAGTTGCTATGATCAAGCTCAGCCACGTGGCCCAAAAGGATTAGGATTTACACAATTCATTATATGGTCATTTGAGTCGTAAATGGGCCAGAGGGCCGCATGTAGCACATTTTGGTAATAGGCCACGGGCCGACCTGTCCAAATTTCACCATAGCTGACACCTAGTAAACTTAATTATGAAAGTTAAGCCCGACATGGAGTCTCTTCAGTTGAAATTAGGCAAGTGTGAGACCAAGAATTCGTCTGCATATAGCTGAAAATCCTGGTTGAATGATTGATAAAATTATTTTAAATATCGTGTAATTGTGTAAAAACAGGTTTTACTCGTGGTTGCTCGACGACTGAATCTCGATGGCGCGTGGTTGGTTTTCTGGTATAATCCGATTAAATAATTCGATCGTGAATAGGGTCGACACACAAACACTCACGTTTTGTTTCGCCGTGCCCCGTGACGGCGAATGTGTTGGCAGCTAAGGAAGCCTGAACCTTGGGGTTATTGAAGTGGATGACCGTGCCATCATCTTTGATCATGTTCACCTGAATACAGCCGCAGGACGGTGATAGTAGCGATGCGCCAAAAACTACTACCGTTGGAATATATATTCGACAAAAATTATACTCGTTAGCCTAAGACAGTGTTAACCAAATAAAGTCTCGATAAGTCGCTGCACATGATGCAACCGTCAAAATACCTCACAAGTCGATTAATCAATAATGTTTACCTATAAATCATGAAAATAGATCTTGGGAAACTCACTTACAAAGAAAGGAGTCGAAAAACATTGAAAATAATATAAGATTGATTCACAATAAAACAAGATACAGCATGGAACAGGCAATATTGTGAAATAATTCTGTCAGGTAACTTCAGAATGCATTACTAAACTCATCACATCACCGAGGATATTCTAATTTTCAATTTCACACATTGCATTTTAATCACCTATTTTTCTACATTATGATTTTGATTCCACTTACCTGTCCTTTTTTTATTCCGATATATTTTCTATATTAGATTTTTATATTATGTATATGTAGCTTTCTGTATATTTTACGCATTAAATGTGCTTGAGCGTATACACACTGATATCTGCATTGGACAAACTGTCGTACATTTACTGATGACACAAACATACGTGACGATAAAATCTAAATCATAGCGAATTATGTTAAAACACCTCCTCAATTCCGGGTATGTTGCTAACGGATAATTTTTTTAGGGAACTCTGTAACTTTTTGTCGTCAGTTGTGGCTGTTCTATGTACGATCTTTTTCTTTCTTCTCGGAGTTCCCTGGGAAAAATAGTAAAACGAATGACCCTCTCTGGTCGTAAAATCTATCGACAGTAGCGTAATTAGCGATGTCACGGTTAATCGGTAAATCTCGGTTTACTGCCGGACCTCTATCAACCGGTTAGGACATCACGCAACGGTTAATCGCTAACAAATTCTCAAAGTGATGCAACTTTTGTAGACACAAAACTTTGTATCTAATGTCACTGTAAAGTCTGTAAAGTAATTCTTAACGCTAAATGTTGCGTTTGCCATTTTAACGTCATGTGACTAGCGAAGCAAGGAGTCACTAAAGACTGATCGTTTCAGTTTGCACATCTGTGCATGTTAGTCACTGCCGTGTGTATTAAAAATAACAGATTCCAAGTAGCAAAAACATTTGTGTTGGTAATTTACGCGTATTTCAATATTTGCATACAATATCCAGCAATGAGCCCAAAGACATCAGTAAACCAGAGTTATTTTTTAGTACATCCATTCAATATTTGTAATTCGGGTTTACATCAGTATTACTGACCCACTAGACCCCAGTGATGCGGCAAAAACCAAAATCGACGTTTGGCTTACAAGGAACAGTAGTCAGTAAACATTAAACAACATTGACAATAGTAGATCCAAAATTATCAATATGTCATATATCAAAGATTACGTAATTACTAAGAACTAATCAAACGTAAGCTGAGGCAACAAAATGGCATTGGAAATTTGTTTTCAATCAATTATTCATTGTTTTTGATTGGCATTTTGTTCCAAATACCGCGAAATACGGTTTACCGGTTTAAACCAGTGTGATGGAGGTAGATAAACCGGTTTTCAGATCTTCCATCTGTGACATCACCAATCGTAATACACGACGATTACTGTTGTAATGGTCAAACTGTGAGCAGAATGGCAAACAACGCAAATGTCTTATTTTAATAGGCATGAATTGGACGATGTAAACCTATTACAATTAACAAGTAATACAAAACAAATCCCTTTTTTAAAAGGCAAAAATAAGTAGACAATTTTATGTGACTCGTTACTGTTAAATCGACGCGATTACAAGACGGACGATGATTATAAGTAAGAGAAATATTATAAATATTAAATTAATTATAAGGAAGTCATTTTTCATAAGGGATGATTGATATAGATGGCATGTAAAACTCCAGATATTGCACAATCCAGTCTCC
>WURV02162308.1:0-15448 GCA_011762755.2 Epimenia babai | reverse complement strand
ACAGTATATATTTTTAGATTTGCATAACACATGCCAAAATAACATTCACCAATATATATATATAGATTATAATATGTATATTATGTTATATGTATAACACATTCCTAGTATTAGTAGTTATATGATGATCATTAGAAAATAAGAATGAGTGGTGATAACAAGACATGAATGATGTCAAAATAAAGAATACATGATTGTTATTGTTATAGGTTAACAATCGACCGATTGGAGAACGAGAAGAAGGAATTGGTTCATGAACTCAAGTTACTTCAGCCACACACCAGCTCAGATGTTCGTATCCATCCTCTTGATGGATTTACATAATAATGTTTAGATAATAACATTTCCCAGTTTGGTAAATAATGCATTACAAGTCCTTGGTTAAGGCAGCTTTGTCACGGGCACCAGGAAGCCCCTAATGTACTTATGGTTAAGTTGACTAGAGCAGGTGCGATCATGTAAAGTGCTCAAACATACTCTAACACCATCTTCGGATTTTTATGAAATGGTGTTCATCATAGGAGCCATTTTTATACATCACTGAAAGCATAATGCGCTATACTGAAAAAACGAGGGGGCAGCTGGCGTAGTGGTTGACGTCCCTGGTTCAATTCCCGCTCTAACCAGTATACTAACTGTGGCGTTTTTCGGGCTGAAAATGCCTTAAACCCCTTTGCCCATGGGGGTCTGGGTAGCCCTTGCAGTGTGGTTCTGTTAGGCCTTTTTCCCTCTGATGTTTGCTGTGCTTAAGATGCTCAATCTGTGCTCTCTATGTCGGTTATTTCTCCGCTATGTTGTCATCTCTTTTTAAATAAACATGAACCTATCATAGACTTAGCAGAGTGTGTGACATATGTAGTTCATATGTAGAGATTTGGTACCAGTGGTGTGAATGGAAAAAGGTCAGTTGTCTGCCCAGACTCGGTGAGGTTTTCCCCCAGCCTGAGGCGAATCAGATTGTCGTGTTAACTACATTAATAGGCTAGCTTTTTAAAAGGGCCCAGGAAGGCCTATCACAATAATTATTTCGGTAATCAGCCTTTGGCGTGGCTGATAGTTTGGATACTGGCCACATTGTCTTTTGTGGCATTAACTCTCCTCTCTATCTCTAGAAGAATTCAGAACCATATGCGGCTCTGCCCAGACTCGGTGTTTGGCACTAGTGTTTGCCCAAAAAGCTGTATCAACCATACATAATAGTCTACGGTAGCTTTAAAAAAAGGGTAATTGGGCGCATGTATTAGGGTGACCATTTTCAGCACTACGGAGATGACCTGATGTCCCGAGCCAAGGCCTACGATGACGTCGTACGAGAGAACCTCGACATTCGCATGGAGCTAAAGGCTGCCTCACTCACCAGGGATCGTTTACAAGTCGAAGTCACCAAGGTTTCACATACTTTCCTACATTCTGCTACTCTCTGCCATAGTATAGCTCAACACCCAATCATCGCATGTACTCACCTATGCCAGATTAACCTCATTAATAGCAAATAAGTAAAAGTTAAATATGTTATATATTACTTAAATATAAAATGCTCCGAATAAAATAATCTTCATTTAGTATGTTTTTAATAATGGAATTTCTCAAAATACCTGTGGTATATACTACCAGGTGTATAGCATCAGAAAATTGTATTCGCAGTTAAAGAAAGAATTGCAGAACTTCGGGCCTGAATTCTTCGAGGAGATCGAGGACTTGAAGTATAACTACAAGCAAGCCGTACAGAAAATCGTTTTGTATGAAGATAAACTTCGCCAAGTGTCCGTCCAGTTCGGTATCAGCATCAATATCGACCCCTTGTCACCGTGAAGAGCACCCCAATGCCTAAAAAATTATCACCCAAGTCGTATCGGTTAAAAAACTTATAGTAATTTTAATGTATTGGCTATTTCATACAATTTTACTACCTACCCTCTTTACATGGAGACACCGGGCCTTTTTATGTTGGTTTGCTGATTCTCTGATGAGTAGATAAACGAAAATGCTCCCTATTTCGTGGTGTTTAGTAGTAAGGATATGAATAAGTTGCCACTGCTAAGCACAATTAAAAATCGTCATGTATCAAGCCTTATGATATAGAAGCCTGTCCATTTGATTTCATCCTTCATGGGGTGGTCTAGAACCGCCTTCCTCTGTATGTGACTGTTACGTGTAATAACCAAATCTGTTCCATCGATAAATCCGTCCATAATTTTATCAGCGAATAACTAAAATGTTTGGTTAATTCTGGTATTCGCAAAACATTTTATTTACGAGTTTATTACTCGAATTAGAACAATTTACTGTTACAATTTAAAAGAATGCTCATGTTTTTTTATCATTAAACTATTTATCAAATTTTAACCATCTTTTGTTGGTAAATGAGTTATGGGGGTGAGATACTCAAGCGTCGGCCTGTGAGATTTTTATCAGCTGATTTGGCGTACAGTCACAAAAGCGTGTGTGAATCTGTATATAAAGAATATTCCCAACACTGGATAGGCAAACCTCAATAAACCGCACTTGCAGAATTCATCACGAAATTGAATGGTACAAAACAATTGGCCTAGTGGTTAGAGCGTTTGACTTTGAATCTAGGGGTCCCTGGTTCAAATCCCGCTCTGACCAGTATACTGTGGCGTTCTTTGGGCTGGAGGCGCCTTAAACCCCATTGCCCATGGGGGTCTGGGTAGCCCTTGCAGCGTAGTTCTGTTAGGGCTTTTTCCCTCTGACGTTTGCTGTGCTTGAGATACTCGCTCTATATGTGATCTCTATGTCGCTTACCTCTCTGCTATGCCATCATCTCAATGTAAATAACCATTGACCTTCCATAGACTTAGCGGAGTGTGCGACATATGTAGCTTGTATGTAGACATCTGGAGCCGGTGGCGTGAATGGAGAAAGGTCAATTGTCTGCCCAGACCCCGGTGGGTTTTTCACATTAGGTGTTTTCCCCCACCTGTTATAAGGGAGGCCAATCAAAATTGTCGTGTTAACCACATAGGCTAGCTTTGTAAAGGGTCATAAATGAAATTGGCCCACACAACAATTATTTCGGTAGTAACTAAATAAATAAAAATAATACTTGAATGTTTTAATACGTAAAATTTTATACAAATGATTTCACCTCTTATGATATTTATACAATATCATACAGTCGATACAAGACTTTATTAAATACAGTTTTAATACGCGAATAACATCTATCGTGTGTGCTTTTTTCACATCCGATATATCAGATGCATCCGACTGTATATCGGCCGCACGCGAAGTGACACACGCACTCGTGACCTCACAGTTTGACTCCTGCGATGGTTTACTTGTCTGGTGGACAGGTTGACTCGTGTCCAGAACGTGTCCAGAACGCAGTTTGTCGTGTAACAACATACATATATTCTTGTTGTATCACTCTCTTAGTACAGAAGCTTCACTGTACGGCAAAGTTTTGAAGTACAATACCCTACTTTGTTTTTCTCTCATTGAGAGGCAAGGCTCCTGTTTAGCCGAATGACTTAATGCCGTTCTATGTACCCAACAGGCATTCCCAGTCTGGTGACGGTTCCTCCTTCGCTGCTTGTAACCCATGTTGGCTCATCACATCAGACAAGTCATCATATTCCAGCATAGATCCAAGTTTGTATAACAATTTGCCACTGGCCATTCGATCACTTACACCACTGACTGCTATCAAATCACACTTCGAAATATTTGTATTATTATCCAAAGCTTACTGGTAGCAGAATTTCATGTTTACTGGATATTGTAAAGCGCGTGTCATAGGGGAGACCTTCTGATAATATAATACTATAATAGCAACTTATTACATTACGTTAGAGTTTTGCATTTCACTTGAACTTTTCGAATAAGCCGTCAATTATCGCAGAAATGGCGAGTGTAATTAGCATACTACGTAAGAGTGACTGAATGAAAGGTGAACCTGTTGATCATAAGGTGTAATGACGCCTATTGTGTGGACAATACACTAAGAAATGATGAATACCACATAGTGGTACGACAGCTCTGGATATTGCTTCATTGGTGGCTGCGCTACATTGATTGTTGTTACTTATGCACCCACATGCAGATTGATGGCTACGACAGAGTTAATAAGTTATAGATAAACATAGCGGTGCTGTGGCATTGCATCACGTAAGATGAACTAGGGGTTGAAAAATGGAATGTAAAAAATTGTATTATTATTTGAAGAATACTATAAAGAGGCAGAAAGATATATGAGAAACTACGTAATGTCTATAAATTACTATATTTATAACTCAGACTTGTAGCTTGCCTAGCCGTTAGTTCAAAACTGCCCACCAGTCGACTTTTCGCCGATGATGCTAAACAAGTCATTTCATTGCTGGAGGAAACCCGTTTCAAAAATGGGGAGACTTTTGATATTTTTGACGGGTGATATATGACTGTCGAAGGCATTGTATAGATCTGCGTTAAATAGCTGCCATAGACATTCGATTCATCTGAGAGCCTTGATTGGCTAATAGACTTGGCCTTAAATTGTCAATGTTATATATTCAGTAGTTGAGTGGCCAGATTTTCTTCGTTGATAACATGAACCCGGATAATCTAACATACTCTTCCCTCCCACTCTACCTGTTTGACCAATGCACCTAATGGTTCGATACATTATTGCAAACTGAAATTGATCGTAAGCCGAAGCTGAGTGCAGTAATTCCTAAGTAGAATTATCGCGGGCGCCGACTAAGCCTTTATTGCTGCCATCAGTCATTTAGTATTCAGCTTCTAAGAGTCTAAGAGTGAACTGATATAGCCTACATTGTGACTGTAAAGGAGGGAGAAAATGAATACGTAGACCCCTTTCATATTTGTTGCGTCGTCAGTAAGGTTGTCACCCGTAGTTACCACCTCTAAGCGAACTGTAGGTAAGTTGACATAGATGTAAGAACAAGTTTGGTAAGAAACAACGGCTTATAGTGCATACATAGATTCCGAGATCCAAAATTGGAGAATACAACTTCAGCGCTATATAATGGCTTTTCGATTCAGGTATAAATTTACATAGTTAATGCAATCTTCTCATATTGGCAGGAAACGTATTAAGCATCATTCACCAATAATGCCCTTAAAAAGTTATTTTTGTTTACATTTCTCTGGTGGGGCCGGACTAACAACTTCTAAACATAAACACGGGAAAGATGACGTATATACCTATATACTCTACAAATGAGTTTCGCATCATTCCAACTTATACACAGAACCGATGACATACACTGCATACAATGACATACACTGTATCGACACATTATACACTGCGGCATAACCTAGCGAAGATTTGCCGGCGCGAAAATCGGTCAATCTGGAGTAATTTTCCAGTCAATGACGGATAATCATTCCAATGTCCAATGTTGGTGAGTGGTAACCACCCAATTTCCACTAATGGTGGGATTTCAACTTAATAAGTCGACGCAATAAATCAAATGAGTAAAATAATGGCTAAGAAATACCAAGAGACACGATCTATATAACATTCTTCATCGTTTCCATAGCATCCCCTTGTCCGTGCGCAAAAATAGCGTGCTTCTCGATAGTCATTGTTCGGTTTCTCTAAAAAGACGCCTCTGACAGGCAATTGGAATGGCTTCTTTTAAGTCCGTGACACATTGATGAATGATGCTGTGACATCAGAATACCTAACTTGTACTACCGTGAAATACACACGGTCCTTGGTGGATGGTGTATTATGTGAATTTGATATATAAATGCGTACTCTCTGCTGAAGAGAGCCTTACAATGTCATTCTTTCTAATTTTAATATGAAATGTAAAGGTAACAACACCTTATCGACTACATAAGTTTATGATTAACACCAGCTTTCATATTCAAGTATACTTGATCGGGTGCGATCTTTTTGCTTACTTTAACTAGAACAAATAGCATTTGCACGATTTGTAACGTTTGTTTTTTATAAATACATGTATGATTTTTGCACATTTTTATCAAATTTGAAGCGGTGCTTTGTTTTTTTACAGTGCCCTCTCTTGTCCTCCCAATGGTTCTGCGATTGGAAGCAAGGGATATTCGGCACAAGGAAAAAGTCACGTTATGAGGATTCAAAGTTGCACTATACAGTAGAATGATTTCTTAGTGTTCTTTTCATGGCAGACGATGATGATTTTAGAAATATTGGTAATACATGAACAGTTTATATGCAAAACGTTATATATGCATTTTTTATAAACAATGATAATTCGAAACTGTCAAAACAACAAAGCGACAGTTATCACATCGAAATGTGACGCACGACTGCAATTATAATGCTGACAAGCAAGGCAGTCAGTAAGCATGTTTTGATGAGGACAGAGAGAGGGTTTAAGGCACTTTTTATGCTCGAAAAAGGCCACATGACGCATATTGGTTAAACCGGGAAATGACATACGGTTGTCTGGATTTAATTTTAATCATCTAACCACTACACTTCCTTCCCCCTCCCTCCCACTACCCACTAATTACTGCCTGCTTCACCGTCGTAGAATTTTGTTAAGTTTATCTACCCATCAATACATCAGCTGCCTACAGTCCTTTCTCATCGTTGTTTTTAAGCCAAGGTGACAATGGGAGATGAATGCCTTGTTTATCTCGACGATCTTTGCCTCGCTCGAGCGAGAGAGAAAAGGCAGTCGGTGAGACGGCGACTATATCTAACGCTAATACACCCACATCATAGTTGTTACGATTAATGACGAAATGCGCAAAACATACCATGAGGTGTGTGGGAGTCTATACATACAAAACAGCTCAGTGGCGGCTCGAATTCGCGCCACCGCGCAGCAACGCGGATACACGCATATGAATTATTGATTGCCATTGAATACAAGTAAGATAGCGTTTCGGCTCATCTTAAAGTGAGACCAGACCAAAACTTATCATTGCCGTAATTGCATGTCACATGCATAATTTAGTTATTACAAGATAACTAATGTTCCAGGCTACGTATCATTCATTTATTACATGCTATAGGGCACATGTGAGGTAAACTTGTGAGCCAAAAGCTTAATATATAGGAAAACACACCCAAATTATTGACCATACACTCCTCTTATAGCAGTTGGCATAAATCTTCAGAAACTGTGCAGCGATTTTTATATCTTTTTATGATAGAATAAAGATCTACACTATGCTTTATAATCTGTAGTAAGCTGATTTATATATTATAAAAACGTAATCCTAGTTAACTGATCTGACATTGGTTAGTAATAATGCCGCGGATCTACCTCACCTATAAAAATGGTCGCAGGTTGCTAATGCCTGCTTCAGTAGGTAAATAAGATAAACTACTAACAGTCTTGTATTACCATTGTCACGCATATACCTATCAACTACAAAAAAATGTGAAATATGACAGTAATGCAATGTCCTATGAAGTCACCTTTTGCTTGTATTTTAGTACATCAAGATCCCCGATATGGGTCATGGAAGCATCACATCAACCCACAGCTACCCAGATTATTCATACAGTTAGTCGGTGAGCTGTCCAATTCACACAAAACCTACGATTTCCCCACATCTCCCAATACAGAAAATTAAGATTTTCGTTCTTGAATATTATGGGAGATTTGTTATGAAAGAGGTTATGGGTAAAATTTCTTTAGGAGATTTGGAGACAATATTGCAAGGGCGACTAACATTTGCTGCCATTAATAAAGTCGTACAAAACCTCACCTGACTATTTCTGTTCAAATCACTACACTGAAGAATTTCATGGCAATACGACCTTCGATCAGGAAGGACCACATAAACTTTATTATAGAAATCAGATATAACAAAACGATTAAATGTAGATAATGTATCTTAAATGTATCTGATAGGTTCACTTTTTTATGTATACTTCAAGCTATCATTTTCACTTCCCACCTCTATATTTTTGCCTCTGGAGAAACCATCAGAAACTTACTTGTTTGTTTTGTTTTAAACATATTTTATTCAAAATCTGAATACGGATTAGGCACGAGACTCAAGTCTCAGCTAGGCCTCCATACACAATATATCAGAATTAGTCGAAGAGAGCAACCCACAGCAGTATTTATACAAATTATGCTAAATGGGAAAAATGGAAGTGCATGTGCTGGTGCAGGTGCCATAAGAACAGGTTTAACTACCATAGTGTGGGATGAGGCAGTTACTATATAAGAAATACTATTATCAGAAACTAAGTTACATATTCGAGTTTCGATATGATCCTATGAAATAATGGTCATCAATACTAAATAAGAGTTATACGAACATCTTAGCTGAAAATCTGGGATTTCATATGGCCTTATTAATAGCAGATGGCAACTGTGTGATGTCTTTGGGGTGTAGATTATTTTTTATGTTATATCTCAAAATGATTATAGGACCAGGCGGGGATTCCTATTAATGCCGGACGATGATGCCAGTCCATTGATTGAACACTCACGATAATCAGTTACTCTGTTAAGTATACATTTTCTTAATGACTATGACCTTCGAATATGGAAACCTGAATATATGGATTGCTGATGAAATTTTAGTTTCTCCATAGCTCGACAGCTGTCTGCTGAAACTGGATATTGGATAACGGCTGTAATGTATCCGAATCTATGTATGTGTGTAAGTGTGGGTTCACATAAATAGTCTGTCTGGACCCTTTACAGATATTACTATTAGTGGGACTTACTAAATAAGATTGCCAGACAGATGAAATTTATTGATTTATGGTTTCGAACGCTGATAGATCGCCTATGCCTGTCATATACCCTGCATACATAGTTAAATCTACGACAGGAAATTATGTACATAGTACAATGAAATGACAAGTTGATGGAATACTTGATGTTCAACATCATTAGCATCCAATCATCCAATACAGTAACATCAGAGGAAAGATGCTTCTTTGTAAAAGCACGCAAAATCTTACCTAGACTTGTGCTTCCCATAATGACAGTTTATTGTTATTAATAATAAATTAAGAATTAATTACTATAATCTTGCTGATGGCTTTTTACCTATCTGTGGCACTTATTAAAATTGATACTATTATAATATGCAAAATGGATAAAGCTCATTTTAGGCCTTGGTGTTGAAAATGTAAAGGTCTTTTGTCTAATGTTAATGTAGATAAAATTTAATGTTGCATGTATTCAATATACACGTAAGGTCATGTGATGCTTCAATAATCAATGTGCGGGTATAATTGGTTTTACATCAAATCTACTAAGAGGAAAAAATGTAAAGCCTTTTTAAGACACAAAAAACACGAGCTAGCTGATAGACAAAAAATGAAAATGCATCGCAAAGTGGAAAAAACTTGGAATTTAGATAATATACAGTTAAATATCTGCAATATGAATTGGCTATAACATATATTCATATGCATAGTGAATTAATGTTTGCAATTTAGAAAACAAATTACAAGTTCCTAGAAATCCTCCATTATAGCTAGAATAAATAGTATTTACATGATTTGTAACATTTGTTTTTTATAAATACATGCATGATTTTTGAACATTTTTAACAAATTTGAAGCGGCGCTTTGTTGTTTTACAGTGCCTTTGCTTGTCTTCAAAATGGTTCTGCGATTGGAAGCAAGGGATATTCGGCACAAGGAAAAAGTCACGTTATGAGGATTCAAAGTTGCACTATACAGTAGAATGATTTCTTAGTGTTCTTTTCATGGCAGGCGATGATGATTTTAGGAATATTGGTGAATAAACATGAATAGTTCACATGCAAAACATTATATATCCATTTTTAGAAACAATGATAATTCACATTTTTAATGTCATATACTGGAAAGGAACATTACCGTGGAATTGTTTCATCGTATATTTTAGTTGGATACATAGTGACATGTAACATAGGTAATAGCTATCTAATAAATCAGATATTTTCCAAAAGCATGTACCAACAATGGGGAAAATAACAAAAAGTGGATAGATCTGTTGACATGTAACAATTTAAAGAGTTGTGAAATACCAATACGGTTCATGACAAATTAATTTCATTTTACAAATACGATCCTGCCTTTATGATATACCTGTGGAAATTTTTACCTGGATTGTATGGACCGCAGTAGCTCCCGTTGTGAGATTGTATATCCAGGTTGATATACTGTTCGCCCATTTCTGCACCCTGCCAAACATCAGTTTATAATATATATGAATGACAAGTCACATTAACCTTAAAATACAATCTTGTTTACCCGTATTCTGCTGAACCAGGAAATATCCTTAGTAAATAGGTGTCGAATAAGACAATCTAGCAGGACAAGGGTTAATAATATATTTCTAAGGTTCACATTTTTTTATTTATATACACTAAAGGTATTGTATTCCTGCTATGAGAACATCCAATCTATGTAATATTTTTGCGGAACCCATGATATTATATTAACAATGAATGCCGGAGGCAGTGTATTCGCTCCGGACTACTTGATCTTGGGGGTTTGTGGCTATTACTGCATGGGCTAGTTCCGTCCATTTCTGGTTAATTAGGTTCTTAGTGGCAGACATTACTGTACCGCGGCGTATCCGGCGGTGTCGCAGCATGTCCGATCGCCACATTGTGGCTAGACATTGATACTTACTAATACCATTGTGTTATATTGATCAAATCAACGAATAGGCACGTATACTTCTGTATTATCCCTTAGTGACCCATCACTCGATGACGCGATCACCAGGATGCAGTCGTCCACACCTATAAAAGCAGACTTGTTACATACGACCTTGATTGAACTAGTAGATCACGAAAAGCAAGAGAACTGGTTATAAAGCCAAAAAGGCGTTGTTGAAGAAACGATGTGAATTTTTCAAAGAGCTTAACAATTGTGTGACTCACCTCATTGAATCAGCCAAAAAGTGCTCTATCAGCGCTACCTAATTTCCAATTATAGCTGATCAAACGATTGAGACTGTCTCACAGAATCGACAAATCATTTATCCTACAAACCCAATCCCATCAAAAACCCTTTACAGTATATTTGCTGTTTGGCATTTACTGCAACACCAAAATTGCAAAAATCTTTAGAGCTCTGGATGAATGTTCACCTTTATGTATAGTATTAGATCTACGTACATCTATGCTTTTCTGTACTCGATCTTGTTAGTATAAGATTGCACCTTGTAACTCCGCGACCGAGCACTACGGTTATAGTGGATTATGGTACCATACAAATGACAATATTATTACTAGTATTATTACTATTACATGACATTATAAACTGAACATGGCCAGTGATGTTGGACAAATCCTGTATCAATGTGTAGCTCATAAAGCCTGGACACTTTCTTATTGAATCAAGGTATTGACTATTAGTCATCTGTCCCGGTAAATGCCCAGTTCCAATCAGTTCGAGTGACAGATAATGAGCAAGGTTTTCCGCAGCTCCACATCGTCTAGACAGTTTATAGTAAATGATCCGTACGACTTGAATTGCGTTCCTTTTTGATATTTGATTATGAAACAACAATTTGAATCGTGTTCCTTTTTGATACATAATCATGAAACAACAATTTGAATCGTGTTCCTTTTTGATACTTAATCATGAAACAACAATTTGAATCGTGTTCCTTTTTGATACGTAATCATGAAACAACAATTTCACTTCTCGTATTAAAGGCAGAACTGAGCTTTATATGGCTGAATCACATCCAAAAAGATCTTCAATCGGAGACAGTTCATTCTGCCTTTTCACTGATTTCACATTAGTTCAACATACTATCAGTGGTACTAGAAGATGACCACTCTCTATAACTTGAGATATATGGTTGATATATATATATATATATATATATATATATATATATAAAATTCCAGATTCATATTTTAGGTAGACATACTATTCTAACTAAATCATGGATCGATTAAATCACCAAAACAAACGCATCAATGAAATGGGTTCTAATAAAAAAGTTCTTTTCAATTCCATGCAATTATGAGTGATTGTCTGTCGCATGCTAAATGTAATTTCCATTAATTTTCTGGACTAATAGATAACTGTAGCAATACCCATGTTGCAATCAATGCCCTATGTGCTTGATCCACGAGGGGGAACAAGGACAAAGTGTTTTAATTATTTATATATAATCAATATTTGCATTCAGTAATGGCACTGATAACTCGTCAGTAATGAAAGTATATTATGGGGCATAAAGAGATCATGAAAATATAACTAACTCGCCTACGATATTAGCTCTACTCCAATTATTTTTGATGAAATAAATGGATTGATCACATGTAAATGACAGGAATAACGCGAGACATTATATCATTGAAATAAATAATCTTCACTTTATCCCCGCCCTACTGGAATTTTTAGTGGGCATGCAGTATGTAATGATATTCCTGAATTCAATAAAATTAATATAGTCAAATTCTGTAAGACTTTTGTAATAATTCATATGACTCGATGTGGTTGCTAGAAGTTCTTGGATTTGGTTCGCTGCATACATACGGACATGTATAACAATAAATGCATCACATAGCACAATGAACCTACATTTATGCAGGGAATGTAATGTGAATTTAGGCTTGATTCACCATTATGACATATGAATTTTGCGATTTTTTCAAATTAAGAGTGATTTTTCCTAATGGCAAATGATTACGGAGATAATTTCGTATATTGAACATTTATAATGTGTATACGACACGCGTTAAACAACAGTATGGAAACATTTGAACATTAGGTTATAGGTTTAATAAATTAATATAATTATTATTATTAAATATTGGCACACACCATCTATATTTGCTACTGCAGTTACTGCTCCAGTCAGCCACACTGCCATTCAGTATGCATACCAATGGGAGGTACAGTTTTTTTTTTATCTAAGCACTAAAAGTCTACAGTGTGTCAACATATTTTAAACAGTGAACAATTTGTTCAGAAACTTACCGTTCTACATCTAGTTTCAATCCTTCCTGAACTTCATCTTTTATTCGGTTACTCAAAATTCCATAAGTCACAGCAAGCAGCAGAGCAATATATGCATGTATTCTCATTGTCCCACTTTAGCATAAAGTACACAAATGTCAATTACTACTGTCATTGCATCCTCATTTGAAAATACACTCTATTTACTAAATTTTAACAAAATATATAGATATTTGCATTAAATGTAACTAGATTTACAAATTGACAAAACTTCCGCTCTTTCAAATCACATTTCTGATTCTTGACTTTTGGTTAATTTTTAATTTAATGTTAATATATTATAGAAATCCAGCGTCTTTCAACTAAAGTTCTGGATATCAGCAAAAATTTTCATCTTGGCAAAATTAATCAACGTGGAGGGTATGGAAGTTTGGTATAGAAAGAATTATTAGTATGATATGAACTTTATCTCAAAAAATATATGGGTGAGTAACTGTGTTCGTCAAGAACTGATGAAGCATAATGACTAATGATAATGCATTCAACTTGTAATGAATAAAGTTATTCTACATAGAAGGTGTTGCCCATCATTAACACCGTAAAAGTGAAGTTTGTATATTGTAGGTAAATTGAGGAAGAGAGAAGGAAACTAAGACTGAGAGAGATAGGAACAATCAGAATGTTTGAATTTTTTAGGGCTATGCACTATTTCCTGGTTTTATCAGTCGTAGCGTATACGAACAGTAACAAAAAAATCAACGATACTTCGCCTATAGTAATTTTGTCCATTAATTAGACACCATAACAGTACTGTCTCACTGTGATAGCGATCAACTGCAACAGAATACGAGGTAGCACGCTAAACTAAGCTTTGCATCGCTGCGTTTATCGAACAAGTCGGCGATCGCGTCCAAATTATCAGCGCTTTGCGTTGATTCGACGCAGACATCATCCTTCAACACGCGAAGCGTCGTCTGCAGTCCGTCTCCGGAGTCACGTGACTGAGGAAGCGCGAGAATAACTTTAAAGTTTTGGATGAAAAAAAAACGAATGGCAACCTTTTAAGACTAACCAAAATTCATCGAAGCACGAACTTTAGTATACACTAGGAATGCTTCAACGAGTAAATGAGTGAGAAATTGTACACACTTTTATATACAGCGCCAGTAAGATTTATATAGCGATATTATATATACAGTGTCCCCCCAAAATACAATTTTTTTTTCGACTACTTGCTAAAAACGCACAATGTAACAAATATACATATGATATGGGTATAATTAGAAAGGCCTGCTATTCCTCTATAAAATAACCTATTAAAAATTCAAATCAATCAACATTCGTCAGAGATATGAATATTTTTCCGATACAGGTCAAAATGCCATCGCGACCAAGTTTTACATAGCATACCGTGACCCACTTAACAAACGACCTCCTTCCGGTTCTGGAAGCATAATTGCGGGCGAAAATGTCCACAGTCCATTTTGGCCTTAATATATTTTATATACATTACACAGGGTCTCATACTTCCAACCAATCATCAATTAATAAAACCTGAAGCTCGACGCAATGGCACGTATATAGAATTGAGGGTAAAGGCGACGATGATTAAAAGAAATGATTTCCATTAAAAAGCGATTTGGAGAAGACAACGGTTTTACCTTTCGCACCAAGAGTATGAAGACCCCATCAGATGTGCCCAACTGCAAGAATATATTTCGGGGGAATACTATGCAATAATTACTATTCATTAAGTTATGCTAATAGTATATGTCTAACTGCTGTGAGTATGATACACAGTAATATTCCCCCTAGCATTAAGGAGAGAGTTGAGTGATAAGCGCACTAGACAGAAAACCCGAAGGTCGCTGGTTCGAAAATGCTGTGTCGATCCTCACCTAGTCATTTCTCCCCGATGGCTGGAGTACAGTCATCTTTAAAATGGGTATTTGTTCAGTAGTAGTCTTGATGGGTGGTAGGTGTCGAATGTATTGTATCGGTGCTGAATAGCTGCCATAAACTGGCTTCCGCATACGATTGTAAACCACAACGGCAAAGATATCCTGAATAGAGATCCTATAAACACAAGGCTGTTTTTATAGGATCTCTAATCCTGAATGGTAAAAAGGTTATTCCCCTTTTCGCGGCCAATACAGAATTACCCTCCTTTCCTCAAAAGCTACGTTACGACTACCGTATACAGGGTAGTTTCACACGCTTTCTGGATGGTCGCTGAACGAGTTGCGTATATGGGCGTAGGTTAATTGCTTGCCCAGATGCTGGGTTTTTTCACTTCGGTGTTCCCTCCAGCCTTTTTAACTTTATACAGATCCGTTTGTCGTATTAACCAGAGATAATCAGACTATTTCTAACTAGCTAGCCAACTAATTGATAGCGCTACAAAAATTTTGTGTGTCACGTAGTCTTAATCAAATTAATCATGATTATTAGGTGATGTTACCTTAAAGTAATTAAAAGGTACATATTTGCAAGGCGTTTGAGATCAGATGGTATGATTTAAAAAGGATAGGGAGCCTCTGGGCTTTATTTAGCTTAATAACTCACGAAGCCTAAATTCGACCGCTATTTCAC